>CAAKHG010020832.1:68061-84581 GCA_901007715.1 Dactylopterus volitans
GGGTTCTTAGAATTAATCTCACCCAGAAATTTCATCGAGAAGTTTTGTTTTTCCATTTAGACTTTCTGCCAATAACAGCAGCTGTGCGTTTGTGCGTTTGTGCAGGTGTGCACACACACACACACACACACGCTTATCTGTCATCACACTCCCTGTTTTTTTATTTTTTATTTTTTGTTTTGGTTTGGGGTTTTCTTTTTTTTTTGGCTGAGATTAATCTCCGGCAGTGTGGAAACCAACGGCTTAATAAAACGATGAGCAGCTTTTGCTTTGGAGACTTCTAAAACTTCTCATTAACACAAGCACGTGCACATGCATGACCTAGATAATGAGATATTGCCTGTAGCCATTTTTTTTCCGAACCCATTATTTCTCCCTCCTGCAACATGCTCTGCGTATCTTTTATTAATGTCAATTCTGAAGTTATAAACTCACCTGGTAAAATTTTGCTTCATCACAAAAGAGCCCCATTGCTCCCCGATTTTCCCCCAAAACGTTTGCTTGCCGATAATTGGTGCAACTCCCAGCTGGTTCATCATTTATTCATAAGTGCATCTGCATTGTTTTGAATAGCACATGATTTCTATGCAGGAGGGTGACTGTGAAAGCATATTGTGTGTGTGTGTGTGTGTGTCGTTTTGCGTTCTACTTCTTCTCCATGTGAAATGCTTTCCTTAAACTTATCTCCTCTTTTCAGGGTAATACAGATACAACACAGGAGGTCTGCTGGGTCCCGGGACACACCCATAAATAAGCACACACAACCACACACACACACACACACACACACACACGCCTGAATGTCAATGTAATTAGACTACAGAGGGCCAGACTCGTGTGCCATGGATGACTGGCTGCAGCTAAGTGGATGATAGGCCGATCCATCTGACAGAACTGGGTTAAGATATATAGTCCTTCCATTCTGTACAGTTTGAAGTCGCAAACGTGAGCAGAGAACACGGCGGGTTAAACGCCGCAAAGCCGCACCGTTGAGTCATTTAAACTGCATTCTTGATCACTTTGAAATCGCTCAGAGGTTCAGTTTCATGTGTCATTCCTAGAGCCGCCAGCTAAGGAGGAGAAGGGGGATGAGAGCGGGGAGGGTGTGGTTCCCTCAGCTGCCGACCGGGATGGGGACACGACACTGCCGACCGCAAAGCCGCTAACAACATCCCTGCCGCCGAGCCCAGGTGAGCAAACACATTTTTTTATGGCGTAAACAGACCCCGTCCCTCTAAACAGTCCACCTGCACGGCCACGCCGTCGGGAGCACGGGGGCATCTGAAGCGACGGCGCGCTGCTCCTATCATAAAACCAAGGAATTAGAGGAACAGTAACTCTGCATTTATTAGCTGAAACCTGTAATTATCTCCAAAGGGAGCGAAAGAAGAAGAAGAAAAAAAAAAAAAACCTGCACATTCAAGTTGTGAGCGAGGAAACTCCAGAGAGCCGAGAAATGATCCAGCTGACACAAATAGTTCAGTGCATGAGGGCGGGAAAATTCACAGTCATAAAAAATAATAATAATAATAATAATAATTTAGCTAAAGCTACTCTGATGCAAGTAACTGCCGGCCACTCAGACCGAAAATACACACGGCATAAGCTTTCAAAAGGAGGTGGGAGTACGTCAAGTGAGTTGTGCCGGATTGAGAAGGTGTGCAGCAGTATGACATCATCGACCAGACGAGCAGCCAACAACAAGAATCCCCAGTTTCGTCTCTCTTCATATACCGAGACATACCTCGGACCCCATTTGAATTGTTGTTATATTTCACGCAGTTACATGCAAATGTGCGTAATTTGTCTTGGTCCAGAAATGTTTTTTTTTCTGTCCTTTTTATGAAACTCTGCACAGACCGCTCATCAAGACGAGCGCGGACACGTTTAATATTCATGGCAGCCTTCTCACTCCCAAGCAACTGGTCAAATATCGAAGTCGTCACCTTCTTATTGAGAGGTTGCTGTTTTCACGTAAGGCCATAAAAGATGTTTCAAACAGCTGACGTTTTGGTAATGATAATGATGCGTTCAAGGAGTCATCCTGTAATTGGTGAAGAAACTTGAAAGCATCGCCCAAAGATAATCTCTGTACCCCGTATCTGTACAAGTATGCCGTCGGAGCCTGGGTTATTAGCCCTCTTTTTGAAGATGTGGGATTAGCTGCTCCAATGAATGCATGATGTGCTTCGATAATCACTTCCTCAAAATTTAAAACACTGCACTTGGTTACGAAATTGATCTCCGGTAAAGAATACGTCTCACATGTAACCCAGTTCACAGGAGCAGCTGTAACCCACATTACTTCGCCCAGAATAGCAGATGATTTTCAAAAATAGATCCGTCAAATGTGTCACTTGATGATGATGGAACACCGGAGGGATCTCAAGTTCGGTTGGCCACATTGATTTAGTGGATAAGCGAGTGAGAAAGATTACGCTATTAGTCTGTCCAGCGTACGAGGGTGGAGTCCTCTCAGTGGAAAAATTTGTGGTGGAACTTATTGGCTTCACATAAACGAGTGTGCTCGACATTAGCTTTCCTGCTGGCTTTAACCTGACCCGCAGCGGAGCGCGTTTCGGGAATCTGATCAACACACACGAATGGCTCCACCTCAGAGTGCAGCCTCCCCATCAGCTCCTGTTAAATTGCTTCTTTTTTTTTTTTTTGGTTTTGTTTTTTTCTCTCTGAGGGGAGCCAAATTGAAATTGAAGGCAATTAAACGAAAACCACGAGTTTCATGGCGCAAGAACACAGAGCAGCCGATTCGAGATGAGTGCTGCGCATGAGAGCAGCCCCTTCACCTTTATTATCCCCAACTGGTTTTGCAGGCTTAATTACCTCAAGTGAGACCCCAATTTTTTTTCTTTTTCCTTTTTTTCTCCTTTTTTTACAGATTTACTGGCAGCTACATTAAGAAATTAGCACTAATATCGTTTCCACTGAGATCTAAATGAAACAGGAAATGATCTGTGAAGCAGCCCGTCTGATGAGGGTTTGCTCGTTATCAGGCGGTTACTGTTCATTTGTCTTTTATACCGTCTGCTTGTATTAATAATTGACAAAATTGTCTTACGATGGCTCCGCCTAATTAAAATTTCCGCTAAAGGCATACATGTAATAGTGACAGCACCCATTGCACATTCACCTGCAGGCGAAGACGAAGGGCTCAAATTTGTAATATTGTCAAATATAGAACCTTGATGGGACGTTCTTAGCCAGCTGTAAGTTAGTTGGCCATGACGGGAATATTCATTGCACACTTAAAAACCTTCTCAGGTTTCTTACATCAAAAGGAGTTTTTTCCTCGCCTCTGTCGCCAAGTGTTTGCTAATGAGGGGATTGTTGTGTCTCCTGCAAATCTAAAAAGGAGTGTATGTCAAAATATGAGAAGTGCCATATGAAAAGTGCCCCAATTTGCTGCTATAAAGAGATTGATCCTGAAGAAACTAATATTTGGAATTTCTTATAAGAAGGACTTCCAGGACTGTGGATATTCTGCAGCTGCGGAGCACTTAAATAGGTTTGCACAAAGGCTGAGGAGCAAGTCCTTCAAAACATGTTATCCCGGCAAGCGGGGGAACCTTGATTATTTTTATAGAACTCAATCTCCAGTCTGTTTCCGTCCAGACAGTAGATGTGACCCTAGCATGAGAAACTCGCTCCCACAGGAATGTGTCAGATGACCGAGCAGCGTGCAGTGGAACGTAACGCTCTGATCCATCCTTGTGCCGCGGCCACCGCATACCAAGCCCCCGTCCAGGCCGCGCGGCGAGCCCGGCAGCTCGGATGTGACATTTATCGACGTGGGCCCCGGCAGCGATACGTAGCGCCAATTCAACCCCCAGTCACATTTTCCACTCTGCCTCGGTCGGTGCCGCCCGAATCACCGCGGACGCCCCGCAAAGTAAACAAGAGGACAGCCGAGTCGCTGGGATAACGGCGCTCGGGACCCCCACCTACTTTATCAGCGGCCCCCACGTTCAAAACGCCTGCAGCTGCGCGTTTGTTTTACGCTCCAGTCGCGCTTCCCATAAAGCTGATGTCTGTTATGATAGGATGACATCATCAACGCGGAGGTTTTGTTGGGGCCGCTGACAAACAGTCACCACAAAGTTCCAAAACCCAGCGTGCTCTGATCAGAACCGCAACGATTTGAATAAATATGAAGAGGGAATGATTGGGTTTCACTCAATAAATTACTCAATGTCGTTTTTATGTGATTATTTTTCTGTCAATCTAATTGGGTTTTTTTGGAGCACAATTACAAATAAGACACTTGCTATTGGCTTTTGAGACTCAGCACGCTGCTGAGAGGGTCTTTCAATAATCTCAATTTACATTAAAAATTTGTAGGACGTCTAGCTCACTTAAAAAAAGAAGAAAAAGCTGCGCAGCTCCACTTTCCTGCCGACAGCAGGGTGATGCATACAGTATGTTTCTTCTTCGCCATGTTTCTTCTTTGCCACGTTCTTGACAGCGTTGTCCAGTGCAGTATTGAGGGACGATAACAAGATGTATACATAAAAGAGTCATCTTGACGGCGCTTCATTTTTGTTGCTCGAGATACATCGGGGCTTCATTAAAAAAAAAAAAACGCGCATCGGCACAAAAAACAGAGCCATCGATCTGCGCTTTTTCATCCCAGTAACTGTTGACGACGCTATTAAGCATGAAAAGACAGCTCCAATAGAATAAAATTGCAGCATCGTTGCTTGCTGAGAGATGCACCGGCAGCTGGCATTGGGGGTCATATTTCCTAGAGCCTGACGTTTTCATCCCAACCTGGCAACCGTAGATTCTGCCGCGGTGTCAGGAGGCGAACGAGGAGAAGTGATAAGACTTTTGTCAGCAACACCCAAACGGCGGGGAGGCGCTGAAGAGGGGGCCTGCGAAAATCCCGCCGCGATCCAGAACAAGAGCGTGACGTCGTTCACGAGGGAGCAGGAAGCACAAACATATGCAAACATGGCATACACACACACGCGCGTGCGCGCACACACACCTCAGTATGAACGCTGACACAAATTGCTCCGGCAGCACATTAACATCAAGCGAAAGGGGCTGCAGGCGGATTGTGTCCCAGTAGCATGACAGTAATGTGAGCCCCCCCCTACCCTCCACCCCCGAAACTGCAGACCTACATGTTACAATGAACACTTGTGCATAACATTGGCTCTAAAAAATAAAAAAATAAAAATAAAAAAAAATAGGCACAGAGCAGCCAAAGCAGAAAACATGAAGCTTGGGAAGAGACACATAAAATTCAGGCCAGTCAAGCTGGATAGGTCTCCCCGCAACAGAAAGCTGTCCCGCTTTAAAAAATAACAAACCCACCTATGGGAGTTTCCACTTTGCGAAGGCGGGTGTTGAAGGGAAATCATAAACAAAAGAGTGAATTAGGGGACCAGGACAGGGTGGGATGGGAAATACAAGAATACAGCCTATAAAAGACAGATGAGACAGACACACGACAAAAACTTGCATAAATTCCGCTTTTAGTTTTGGAAACAAATAAGACATCTTCATTTTTTACGTAAAGATTTTTTTTTTGGTGGGGGGGGGGATGTGGTTGCTCAAATCTGTACATTTGTGGCTCATGACATAGTATGTAATGCATTTCCAAAGCTTTGCTAGATGTATTTAAATTCTTTTATTCCCCCCTAAGATTCTCCAAAAAAAAAAAAAAAAAATGTGAATCTGACACTAAAATTGCAAAAATATTTTTACGAGTCCACTCTGTACTAAACCCGTCTCCCATGAGATTTACTGCGCTGCCAGATTACTCCGTTCATATGTCCCCCTGTATGTGGTCCATTAGAGTGGCTGGTGCTTTACGCAGGAGCGATCGTCTCTGATAAGCCTGCAGCGAAATGACTGATGAGTCTGTGCAAATGATGGAGAAGCAATTAGAGACCGCCTCGCTTCGCATTACCAATTCTGTGGTCTTTAAAGCCGCAATAGTTTGAGTAAAGTTCTCATTATTGTTTTCTTTTTTTTTTCTTTTTTTTTTTCCTGTGATGGAAAGATAGCATGCACATGGTGGCAGTTATGATTTATGGGAAGGAACAAGCTCCATGAGGTGACGCTCAATGACGTGCAGACTGAGAGGCTGAAAAAGCGCGTCTGTGTTTCGCCCATCTGTGAGGCATTATGCAGGTTACAGTGCCTCAAGCTGCGTCCCATCCAAGTTATCCCCGATAATTAAATTGAATAAACACGGGCTGTAACTGCGAAGATGAGCTCTGCAGGCGTCTCAGCAATGCTCACGCAAACACAGATATGCACGGTTACCCCTTAGGTTTCAGAAGCAGACCGCCTGGAAACGACCGTCTCCTTCGCAGTGCTAAAACATGTCTGACGGCGTCATAATCTACTGCACTCGCATGGAAACTCCAGATGGTTTACGTAGTCCAAGAGAAACTAGCTTTGTGGTTTTGAGTGGGCTGATCTAACACACACACACACACACACACACATACGTATACATACAACGTAATGTTTCCATCCCTTCAGAGGTCATTTCATTGACTCGCATTCATTTCCTGGAGACCACGACTTGCCAAAATTAAGCTTCACCTCAGCCGCAGTCTTCACCATACACTTTAATGCTTAAAAATACGGGGTCTTGCTTTTTCTCCCCAATAGCCAGACGTCTCCACAAGGTTACTGTGTAAACAGACTGATGTCCCCACAAAATAAGGAATACCTGACAAACACACACCCATTCCATCTTCTGCCAAACAGAAAAGGCCTTGAAGTTGCCTTAAAATAAGCTCTTTCAGCATTAGAAGAAGGGCATGCTTTCACCATTGTGTACATGACACAAGCTGTTTTCTTTGATTTTCCTGCTGCCTTACTTGCGCTAATTTTAATGAAACTTTTACCGAGCTGAGCTTCTGCTTTCTTTTCAGGCAAAACTCCAGACACTCCGCATACTCCTTCATACACAGAGGACTGGATGTTAAACCCGCTGGACAGCGGCATCACGTTCCTGCCAGACTGCAATAAAGAACGCACTGGGATCTGCAACCAGTCCGACACCTGGGACTACTCAACTTCCTCGGACGTCAAGCCCGCACAAAACACCACAACCACAAACCAGTCGAGCAGCCCCTCTCTGATCCCAGCTCCAGTCATGCTAGTGCCCCTGTACACTGACTGGAACAGTGCTATGGCCGCCTGGGGCCTGGCCTGGGAGGCACATGTTTATGGAGCCGGTAGTGTCTTTGCAATACTGACACTGGCCTCAGCGCTCAACCTGCTTTGCTTGCCACTGCGATGTCCGTCCGGTTGCGGCTATTTCGCTCTGGTCAGCCTGTTCCTACTGGCTGCCGGATGTACCAGATCTTTCGCGCTCCTGTATGATGCCTACGGCCACCAGGACCGCTTAGCCTCCACCGAGGCCTCGCTGATGCTCTATGAGGCGCCGTTTCCCTGCCTGACTGCAGCCTTCGGCCTGGTGTTCCTTCTGCTCTCCATGCGCTCAAGAATGCAGCTGTCCTACTCGGCCTTCCAGAGACCCTGTTTCCTGGCCTGTCTGGTTGTCCTGCACTTTGCTGCTGCGTTCGGTCCGGTGACATTGCTGAAGTTCTACCAGCAGAAGCCGCCCCTCTGGCTCTTCCTTTCACTCATCTCCCGTGGAGCCTTTGTAGCCCTCGCGACCTTTCTGTCTACTGCATATTTTGTGTTCTACATCTACGTGCGGGCCGACTCGAAGCACATCTACCACCTGAATAACACGTCGCCGACACCCGCTGAGCGATACAACCGATGTCCCTTTGCCGAGAGCCGCGACTGGGACCGTGCGGCGGTAACCGTTTGCCTCTCGGCGTTGTTTTGCTTAGCCTGTGCAGGGCTGCAGCTGTACGCGATGCTAAATGCTATGGGCGTAGCTGGTGGAGAGGAGGTCTTCCACCCTTGGCCCTGGTGGGCTTTTCAGTTCAGTTGCAGACTGTGCGAGCTAGGGGTGTGTCTCACCTTGGCGCTGGTGGTTGCACAACCTGTCTACTGCTCTGACCAGCTCCCGGGTGCTGGAAGCTGTTGGACTGAACTGTTGGCCTCCAAATCGCCCATCCTCCCTGGGAGCTACCAGTGGAGCCTGAGCCAGCAGGAGAAGCTCGCCATCGTCGACACCGTTGGGCTGGGAGAGTCCGAGAGCCTTCCTCTTTACACCCTGATGGATGAGAGGTTCGCGAACAGTTTGAATGGGCTGGACCTCCTGTATCACAGCAATCGGGCTTTGGCCTACCGAGACCTAGATTTGGATTTGGACTTACAGGGTTCCGAAAAACCTGAGGATGGAGGACGAGGGGAGCCATCAGGGGGATCCTCGTTCACCAGCGACTCCACCACAGACCTGCGGCCACCGTCACCAATCAACCTGCGTCGCAGCATAGATGAGGCCCTCTTCAGTGAGGCCCTTTTTTCCATGAGCCTCTTCAGCCCTGCGAGGCCCATTCGCTGCAGTGATCTGTCCATCAACAACCACAGTGCACTTCCCAGCAACAGCCTCTGTGATCCCCTCTCAGCCGACCCTGGCCTCTATCGGACCTCTTCCTGCATAGAGATGGCCTCTAAACCCCAGACCTCTTGCACCCAAGAAGACACTGTAGAAGGCGCTCCTCCTTCTCCCTCCCTGTCCTCCTCCTCCAGCTGCTCATCTCCTGAACGTTGGAGGGGCAGTTCTTCCTCCTGCTCTCTGTACCGAGCTTCAATTGGGGGCTCCTCGTTGGTCCTCTGCCCGAGCCCGGAGAGGGAGGCTCAGCAGCTTCAACAGCAGGGGGCGGCGGGGCAACAAGGTCAGGGTTCGTCTGACCCACAGAGGAACTATCAAACGCTGGGTGCAGCATCACAGGAGAGCCTTGACCTTGACATGTCGTCTGAGGCAGACCGATCAGTGCAGGAGGAGTTCATCAGTGTTTGCAGACAGATCGATGCTCTGAGCATCTGCAGCGAGACTATTGATTTATAAAAAGGACAATCTGGTCAGGCAAGAGTTGCATTGAGGACATGTGGAGAGGGGTGGCTTATTTTGTGCGGCTGCTCGGCTCAAGGTTTTTGCAGCCTATCTGCTCGTGCATCGCGTCTGAAGCTTACACAAGACCCGGAGCTGCCAAAATATGTTGGGAGGTTTGAAGAGCTTTTTTGTGAAGGCCATTAAGTGAATGTCTATGAGGGTATAAGTGCCAAGAATGTCAGGAGCCAAAAGGTAATTTGTAACTTTTACATGTTTGATAAAGGCTTGTGAAGTTTGATACAACTAAATGAGCATTTTTTGGTGAACGGAAAACCGCATTTATTTGTATAAAATGTTTAATGGCATTCCAGCATTCTACTAGATAGTACTGTGACTGAATTAAGCACTTACTCACACTACTGAAGTCATACTCCTTCAATTTCAGCAGAATATCATTATGATAAACAAAGGCGACTAAAATTAGGTTTGTCAAACTATGTCTGCATACCAATGGGCACTTATACTTGGCAGTAATTGTGCAGCAGTGCCCTCTGCTGGCAGACTGCACAGCGTGTCGCCATCTCTGCGTATATCACTAATGGGTTTTGTTCGTGAATTTCTCACAGGGCTGTCTGATTTCCCTAATTTATTTATGCTCAAAACACAAAATAATTCTGCTCCACACACTGTTTAATAAAGTCTATTTGATAACAGGTGGTTTGATTCACTCAGCAACTCACTCCCAGCACCCAGCAATGAATCATGCCGAGCAAGACAATACACTGTTAGTTTGATTGAATCTTTATTTTTTTTTTAACCATATTGAACAGCAAAAGCAATGTTCCTCTGTAGTTTTTTGTAAACATATTCTGACATGGTATTCCCCAAAAGAAAATTACTGAATTTATGGAGTACCGAGTCTTTTATGTCCATTTAAAAAGCTCACGCCTCCTGTTTCGGTTGGTCAGTACAGAGGCTTCCAGTGTTTCCCGCAACTGCTTCGCAACATACCAAAAATCATGAAAATGTAACCAATAAAAAAAAAAAAAAAAAGTGCGTAAACCGTCTTACATCACTCAAAATACTAAAGCTTTTCACATGGACAAACAGGACTCAGTATGTGACACGCGAGACATTTGATAAAAACCTGAATTCTCTCTTCAGGGGGAGACTGAAAATAAGCAGCAGTCATTCACATCTGAATAGAAGTATATATTTCTCCATATATTCTCATGGACAGTTTCGTTCAATTTGGCCCAACTGCAAGTTTTTGTTAGGCAAGTGAGCCCTGTGCAGGGTGAAGGACAATCGCAATGTTACAGAAAGCCACGATGAAACCAAGGGCATTTTATTTTAAAAAAAAAAATAAAAAAATTACACCTGGCAAGAAGGACATCCAGTATGAAAATGTTAGAAAAGCCTATTCCTACTTCAGCTGACGGATACCAAACACTGTTTTTTTAAAGTAAGAAAAAGAGGTGAGAAGGTGTGTAGCGTTTTGCACCACAATGCATTTTCACTCAACTGTCACGTGCGGCTTTTATCCATCCCGGTTTTAAAAAGGCATATCTCTGGTAAAAAGAGAAATCAAAAATAAAGTCTGTCACAGAACTCACGCCATACTGTGAGAGCGCAGGAACAAGTGTCACGGTAACGAGCAACCTGCTGCGCTTAAATTTGGTTTTGCAGTTACAAAAGAAGAGTGTCAGAGGATGTGTAAATACACTTGGCAGTATGTATGCAGTTCCATTAAAGCAGAATATAAATACAGCCATGACTGGCTTCGTGAAAAAACAAACATGCATATCAAAAACCCTTCATGCTCAATTCAAAGCCCCCCCAGACTATACAGATTTACTATAAAGTTTTTTAAATCTTGGCGTATTCAAATTATGGACAGAGAATTTGCTATTCCCATTAGTTTTTATTTTTTCTAAACAGCTGATCATCAGCTTTTGGTCCCCTCTGTGCTCAACACATCAACGTTACGCGCCGAGATGGGACACTGATTATTTGGCTCAAGGTGTCTTTGAAGGGAAAATGAAAGA
Organism: Dactylopterus volitans; assembly: GCA_901007715.1. Classification (NCBI taxonomy): domain Eukaryota; kingdom Metazoa; phylum Chordata; class Actinopteri; order Syngnathiformes; family Dactylopteridae; genus Dactylopterus; species Dactylopterus volitans. The sequence continues at coordinate 79,069 of CAAKHG010020832.1, forward strand.
GACGGTGGATCCCGGTTTTGTCTGCTGATTGTAGGCGACAGCAGAGGATGAAATGTAAACAGGGTAACTGCCATGGCCGATATCTCATACCTCAGAATCCATGATAGACGACTTTATGACACACGCTGAAATATAAAGCGGCTACTCATCAGGTAGCTTGAACCTGCCGTCACAAAAAAAAAAAAAAAAAAAAAAAAAGAGAAAAAGCAAGATCGCCATTTTCACCGACTGACTACTCATAGAAAAACAAGTGTTTTTTTTAATGCACACATAACTCGTGTGTTCCAGAGCCGGGATGTGTGGGGCTTTCAACAGGGCGCATGCTGGTAAGCAGCCACCCCCTGAAACAAAAAATTTTAAAAAATTAAATAAAAATTTTTTAAAATAAATGCTGATGGTATCTGCACCAAAGCTGTTTAAGACTCACTAATATGAATGGGACAAAAAAATAGTGCACCTTCATTTTCTTTGCCCCAACATATCTTATTGTGCGCAATGAGACCGACCCCGACCCTTACTTCACCAAACATGCGCCTCCATTCTCTCGCCGGTAATGACGCACATACAAAAAAAAAAAAAAAAAATTAGCAACAGCTGCATACTCGAGTTAGAGGTGCGTCAATGTCATTCCTAAAAACCCTGACGTGCCGCTTCTTGAGTGCAAAATGTGCTCTGAGAGTTGGGTGCCAGTTTGAAGACTTAGCTGAGATCCACCACCCCCTTTCCTCTCCAAAGCAGCTGGTTGGGGTCAGAGAGGGAGATGGTGGATTCGATGCACGGGAGGCGGAAAAGGGGGGTGTAGTCGGTGGTCTGTTTTAGCAGGAGTGGCGATCTAACATTTGGTCACTGTTAAATAGGGTATGTTACATGCGCCGCCGATCTGCACTCCAGTCACCCGTTCAGTACAGCCGTTTTTCGTAACTGCGGGGGTTAAAAAGAAAAAAAAAAATCAGAACTTCCACTCATTTAAACACGTACTGTTGCAGTTGTGTCTACATTGTTTTCTGCTCTTTAAAATATGTTTTCTGAATGGAGTTGCTGACTGGCATTTTTTTCCCCCCCTCATTTAAGTCACCACAAGCGATGTCATGCCAGTCTGATAGCAGAAGTAACATGGAGGTTGAACTGGCATTTGTCGCAGCTAGAAACAGATCAGTGATGCTGTTAACAAATGTACAGTGCTTACAACTGACAATGCTAACAGTCTTAGGTTTATCCGCTGCCATGTTTGCTCAAATCACCACCTTACAGGATGTAATATCAGAGCCAAGTGGTTTCTTAGCAACACACTGATGAAATCTTTCAGGGTCAACAAAGAAAGCAAGCAGTTCCTATTCATGTCAGCTGCCCCAGTAGGAGACAGATTCAATCTATTCCAGAATTTGTTTCTTTTTGTGCATCTGGGACAAAATGCAGAATGCTGAGCAAATTATTCTCACTTTCCTTCTTTGCCATTATAACAGAATAAAGTGTGCAATACACAAGTGCTGCAAGTATGGATTTGGGTTGAACGTGTGTCTGTACTTACGAGTGGAGTCCATGGACTCCTCCTTCCACCTGTGCAGACATGGTCCTTTTCTCAAACTTCAGCTCTCCAGAGTACATCATTGAGCTGACAAAGATGGAGCCATTTGTTAAAATGCAGCACACTTATGGGTTCACATCTGAGCTGTTAACAGGAACCTAACAGACTTGGTCTACTTACCGGAGGACAGACAAACTCTTTGCCCCAATGTCCTGGCAGCCATGTTGAATCCCAGCTATCAGGTAGGGTACAAACTTATGGATCGAGCCCTTGTCCTGGACTGACCCGGACACACCCTGGGCTACTTTCACCTTGTCGCCCTCGCTATTAAAAAACAAAAACAAAAGCCCATGTCACTTATTGTCACATTATTCTTCTGATGATATTGCAACACTTGGATTTAGCTCTTCACTATGAGCTCCCACGCACCTGAAATAGCGCTTCTGGCTGCTGATGCTCTTCTCCATGGCGTCCAGGGAGCCCATGCCGCGGTACTTTTTCAGGCGCACGCCGTCTGAGAAGAAGTACTCCCCTGGAGCCTCAGTGGTTGCTGCTAGCAACGAGCCCATCATAACTGGAGTGGGAGATGGGGTGGGGTGGGGGGATTATGTGCTTGAGATTAAAAAGCTGGTTGAAACATACTGTACGACGCACTACATGAGCTCTTCTTTTCACAATGTCACAACATTTTGTAAAGTTACAATCTTTAGAATCTCACCTGTTGATGCTCCGAGTGATAGAGCCTTCACCACATGGCCCACAGTCTGAATGCCGCCGTCTGCGATGACGGGCACGCCAAAACGCCTGGCATACTCAGCTACCTTGTACACAGAGGTCCCCTGGGGCCTCCCACATGCCATGACTAAATAAATGAATACATAAATAAATAAATAAATAAATAACCTGGCTGCCATGGAAACATATTGTATAATGTACTCGGATCAGAACCTGAGCGTCAAAACAGACATTTTGGGTTCATGTCCTTTGGCTTGTCTGTCATGTCTCATTTGTAAACGTGGCCTAGTCTGCACACAGCAGGCTGGTTCCCATGGCAACCCAGAATGGGGCCTTGGCAGATCACTATGACAACTAGGAATGGTCTCAGGGTATTCGTTACCATTGGCAACTGATAGCCCTTTCTTCCCAGTGTAGCTCATAGTCAGAAAAAGAACAGGTACAACAGAGGTGAAGCGGTGTGCTGCAGCTATTGATTTCCCTTTTTCTATATTTAGCCGACTGCTAGCAGTCACATTTAGTCATATTTGAACAAATTTGATTACTTCTTTTCAAGGACTCTGGGTAATGCAAAAATGTTCAGGAGCTGGCACTGTATAACAAAGATGAGTTACCTTCCTGTGTGATGCAGATGGAGCCACAACCCATACCGACTCTCAGGGCGTCCACACCAGCGTCAATCAGGTTCTTTGCCTGGGCTGCTGTGACCACTACAGACGGTAGGAGGGGAGAGTCAGAAAAGACTGGAAATGTGGAAAAACTCTCACAGTTCCGCTCAAAATTCCACTAAAATATTTAATAGAAGAAAAGCAACAAACTCACCGTTTCCTCCCACAACTTGCAATTCTGGATATTTCTGTTTAATATAATTTATCATGTTGATTTGATACACAGAGTTGCCTTGTGAAGAGTCCTAGAAATGTAAAAAAAATAAAATAATAATTGTTTTAAGTACAGTGATGTTAAATCTTGTGTTGATAAATAATGAGTACAGGAATCATATGCAATTATAACATCAATTTTCGGCTTATAAAGTCAATAAACACCCACCAGTACGACAACATCCACTCCGGCCTGAACTAACAGGTCCAGTCTATATTTGTCATCCTCCCGGGTGCCGATGGCGGCGCCGCAAAGCAGCTGCTTGCGCGAGTCTTTGGAGGCGAGAGGGTAGTCCCTGTTCTTCTTCAGGTCCGTCCTGGCAATGATGGCCACCAGCTCGTCATTGTCATTTACGATAGGAAGCTTCCCTGTTTGCGGAGCACATGAGGTGATTCCATTACAATCCAATGGATGTTTGGGTGCACAAACCGCAGCCAAGTTTTGTTTTTGTTTTTTTAAACAATACCTTTTTTGCTGCGCTGCAGAATGTCATTAGCTTCTTTAAGGGTAACACCAGCTGGGGCAACTACCAACTCCTCTCTCTTCGTCATAGCCTAGGAGATCACCACAGTAATCTGAATGTAAACATCGGCAAAAACTAGTCAGTCTGTTTCTTAGAAGCATTCCAATGCGTACCTCCTCCAAAGGTTTGTTGTGGTCTTTCTCAGACAGGAAGTCGATGTCTCTTGAGGTGACGATGCCCACCAGCTTGCTGCCCATCTTGCCCGTCTCGGTGACGGGAATGCCAGAGAAACCGTGTCGTACTTTGGCCTCAATCACATCTCCGACTGTGTGGCGTGGACTCATCACAACTGGGTCTGTGATAAAACCTTGCTCAAACCTCTACAGCCATGACAAACAAAGATGAGATTACTGCACAAATAATAACATGCCAAGATAAAACTGAACATAAAGTGTGGTCTTTTCACATTTTTTTTTTCTTTTTTAATAATGTAAGACAGTCAGTTTACCTTAACCTTGCGGACCTCGTTGGCTTGAAATTCTGGTGTACAGTTGTGATGGATGATGCCAATGCCTCCCATAAGCTGCCAAAGTCAAAATGAATCATGTATTTAATTCAGAGTTAAGCACTGAAGGAAGTGCAAGCGCTCAGCAATTTGGTGGGGCAGTGTCTTACCGCCATAGCGATGGCCATGGCCGATTCTGTGACAGTGTCCATCGGGGAGGAGATGAGAGGGGTCTTCAACGTGATCTTCCTGGTCAGTGCCGATGTCAAGTCCTTAGGAATAAAGGGAATACACATTTAAATTGAAGCTGGTCCTGGCATTTCAAACATGATCCAGCAGGGGGCAGGCTAAATGAAAGTACATTGCACTGCACACAACACGCACCTTAAATAACCTTTACTGAACAGCCAGAAGATGTTTGGTATACAAAAGCTCTTTTTTGTGTCCTCACACTTAAAATATACATTATTTTATCTGAAGAGCTGTTGGCCAATCTAAGACACCATCTTTCCTCTCTGGGATAGGGATCCGACACCACCTGGAATACTGGAAATGAGCCATACGACTGTATCTTTCACTTTTCAATGATTCCCATGGCATTTTCGCTATCTTCAGCGGGGAGAGTGAAAATAATGTCGTTCCTTGCACGTGGGAAACCGGCAAATGGGTTCTGTGGTACCCTAGCCAAGCTTTTACTCCTTATCTGAGACAGACATAAACTATGGAGGCTGCCTGCTGCTGCTGCTGCTCTCCTGGGTTCACTGTGCAGGCAAAGCCAAATCACCTAACACCACTTCTCCATTTAGAGAGCACAGCTGCACTAACCTGCTAAATTCAACTGAGAGATAGGAAAGCATGTCAAGAACATCGTGACCCCGAAGAATTTCCCGCAGAAGTTACAGGCACACGTAGCCCCTCTCGCTGTTTTTAACACCTCAGCAAGAGCACACAGGAGTTAATTGGAAATTTCAGTCTGCTCTGCGGCGTTGCTATGTGAACATGAAATCTATTCAAAGTTGTGACTGGAAGCATTTGCGTTATTCAGGCTTGAATAGACTTCATACCCAGAGAGAAAGTAGGGCAGACCAAGGCTCTGGAAGCATCTAACCAAGGACTACACAGTGAAGCAGGCAGGCATCTAACATGGAAACAAGCTCTCTTTAACTCTGAAGGAAAGAGATTATACATATCAATTAAATTAAAACCCCTCTGAGATGAACAAAGCAGAGGAGGGGGGGGGTTCCTGTAAAGCCCTGGGATTAACTCTTCCATCATCTGCTCAGAGAGCTGGATGAGCAACCAGCCAGTCATAAATGTAAACACAGGGGTGAGGGAGCAGCCGGTGGGTGAGCAAATTGGGCAAAAATAGCAGGGAGGCAGGGCAGAGTGGGCAAAAAAAAAAA
>CAAKHG010020832.1:88926-111490 GCA_901007715.1 Dactylopterus volitans
GGGGGGGGGGGGGGGGGGGGGGGGGGGGGGGGGACGCCAGAGACAGAAATTACAAAAGCAGCAGCAGCAGCAGCAGCAGTCTTGATACGCTGGGCAAAAAAAAAAAAAAAAAAAAAGAAAAGAAAATGTGTCCGGGTGACCCACTAACACTCATGTGAACTGCCACCGCGTTACACATCACCTCTACTTTAATAGTTTTGTTTGCAACGAGGGGACGTGCGCGCGCGCGTTTGGAGAGACGTTACCGAGAACGCGACACCCGTAAAACGCCGCGTCGCCTCGGTCTGACCGGCGCCGTGTTTACTTACCCGCTGACCTACATTGCGTTCACAGTAGTTAGCAAACATTAGCAGCTAGCTACCGGGACCTCCCCGCCGTTTCTACGGTGAAACGACAGCGCGGGGAGGCGTTGTGCGTTTCGCATCAGTTGGACATTAGCAAACCGTTATCTCGGGCTACCGTGACACGCATCTGGCGACATGGCTGGCACCTCAAGCCAGAAGCCAGAGCTGTGATTGATAAACCCGCAGACGAGTTCGGCGGGGCCCTCCTGCCCAGCGATCTAGCGAACGCACCTCGCGTTTAGCGAGGTGTCATTTGGGGTCACCGCCGGCTCACAGCCGCTTGCTCGACTGCAACAGCCCCATGTGATGATGCTAATGTTAAGATTCTGATGCCAGCTCGTTGGCGGGTGATTTAACGCAAATACGCCTTTTTTTGTTAACGCCACGAGGTCGCGTTCGTTTACCAACTCACATGCGACCGAGCTTTTTCTTCTTTTTTTTTCGCAGCGCACACGGTCTCAGTCCAGGCTACTACATACATGTGGAGCCACCGTTAGCATTTAGCATTAGCAGCTTGGTTATCGTGCGTCGCCCCTTTGGAGTTGGGATTATTTTTAAAATTTACATGAATTGTTAATGGAGCTTTGACTTCGAAGCAGATGCATCTTAAATACGCGTGCACACATTTTAATGACGTGGCTCGCAAGCGAGCGAACCCACTCCCCCAAACACTCCCCGACATATTGTCCCTTTAAGCATGACATGTTTAGCTAGCTACCTCACGGAGCCGATACCCACGCTGAACCGACGGATAGCAGCAACTTTTCGGCGGTGAGTCAGGAGGAGAAGTCTGGCTGCGGAAGGCGAGGACGGAGGCAGGTCCCTTTGCCTCGAAGAACATAAATAAATAAAAAAAATAATAATAATAATAAAAGATGGCAAATATCGGCCGTCCGCGGCTCCAAGCGGCGAAAGTGCGGGGAAGGTAACAAAGTGAGTCAGAAGTGATGGTGGCTGCTGACGCGCTGCCTTGCAGACGGCGGTGTGTGTTGGTGTTTTGTACCGGCGGCGGCGGCGTCACGTCCCCAGAGGCGTGTTTAACTCTCCGCGCCCCGCCACGGAGGAACATCCGCCACCTGAGCAGCGAAATGTGCCCGTCCACATGCTGACAGGGAGTGGTTTATTTATTTATTTTATTTTGACTCGGTTGATTCAGGGAGGTTGCAGCTATTTTGCCACTAAGCTAGTTCTGGAAGCTGCTTTTAAAGTTTAGCCTTTTGTTATGTATCAAGTTAATAGTTTTGAGTTTGTGCATTGTTTGTATAAGTGTGATGATGACTTTTCATTGGTGCGTCCGAAATTGCATACTTCCCCTAACCCTAATGAGTATGCAAAAATAGTGAGATTTTTTTTAGTGCGTCCGAACCATTAGTATGCACACAATAGTGCGCACTATCCATACTCATTCCGGAGAAATATATTAGTATGGATTGATGGACACTAGCTAAGCAGAAACTCCCCACAATGCAATGCGGCGATGTTTAGTAGCTAAGGTAGACGGTCAAGAGCGGAGCGGTGCGCAGCTGCGTTGATAGGAGTGGTCACCATGGTTACAACGTTCCCTCCCAACGGCAGGAAGTGCCGCGTGCGCTCTGAGTAAGACGTCCGAATTAATGCATACTACTGATATTTACTCAAAAGTGTGCCGACCTTAACTATACTTTTTGAGTATGTACTGTTTAGGATGGCATTTTGGACGCAGGGTTTGTGTGACAGGAAGTGCCTTTTGCCTGTGTTTCTTTCTAATGACCAGAAGGGGGCGACTCCATTGAACGTGAAAAGAGGTCATGATTGCACAAATGAAGAGAGAAAAAGAATTCCTTACCTTTGTAAATGTTTTGCTGGTGAGAAATGGTGATTCCATTCACTACTTTAAGTCTTCTTCAATTCTGCATGAAATTAATTGTGCAAATTATGATGCCATTTAGACTACAGTTGCCAATAATGCAGGCTATTTAAAGCAGGGCTAGCCTGAGATTTAGTGGCCGAGCTTGTGCACGTAAACAGTTAATTTGACTCCAGTTTAACTGCACTCAAACTGTCCTAGAATTTAACATTAAATAAATAAATAAATGTGACCCTAATAAATAAATTAATGAAAAAAAACAAACTAGAACTAATATGTACAAGCCTTCATGTTACAATATATGCAGGTCTGTTGACTAGTTCAAATAGAATTATAAAAGGTCTGTGGACCAGTGCACTACTACTACTACTACTACTACTTGCACTAGTCCACAAACTAGTTCTGTCAATTAATGTTAGATGTTTACAGTGTTATGGAAATAAACTGCCAAATCTGGAAAGTGTTTGTTCAAACGTAACCAGCGTTGTGCTGTATTGAGAGCCACAACCCCACACTGGACCCACCCATGGCCACCGGTAAAGGGGCGGACATGCCACTCTGGAGGCTAATACCCATGCACACGAGTTTCCGTGACCAACATTTGTGGACGCGTGAGGTTTATCCGCTGCGCCGCTCCTCACCAGCTGACCTCTGTTAATCGTATTGTCTCTGCTTTTGTTTTAGAGCCGTGACACAAATATGTGCTTTTGGCTCGAGAAAATTGATTTTGAAATTCTGGTCACCAAAGAATGAATACCGTGTTGAGTGTTGCAGCAGACACACTAAAAAGCCAGCCCTTCCTTGCTCATGTGAGGCATATTCTGTTTCACGCCTGTTGTTGTTGTTTTTTATGGCCAAAATAAGCATCCCGGTTTATATCATAGTTAATGTGAGTTACATGCACTTTGCAAAACCAAGCCAGGTAGCTTTAACTGGCTTTAACTGGTCAGAACCACCCCCTGCTTCTGTCCAGCTCCATCCTTTTTTATCCAAATATGGTCACATCTGTCTCAAATAAACCCAAGAGGAGAACAGACAGGATGCCACGTTTATCTTCAAAATGGTCCTTTACAGCAATGCGCCCGGTCATGTGAAGTGGCTACATCCTTTAAATGGGGTGGTAATTCGACGCAAAATATGACCTGAATTGATACAGTAAGTCCACTCTCATCTGAATGTATTTGATATGTGCATTAGTGTTATAATCATACGACTCAGAATTATTGCCTTGCTTTCTTGATAACCGCTGCTCTAAAAGTATTTGTTGTTTTACCACCTACATTTCTGCGGTTTTGACACTTAATGGCACTCTTGAACAAGACAGGGTTTTCTGATTGCTCTACTCTTAACCTTTTTCTTGACTTAAGTCCAAGTTTTCTTCTCCTGTGGCTTATCTTTGGAGCACAGCTGCACTTGCTGTTCATGCACAGGGCACAAATTAGAGACTCTGCCTATGAACGCCGGTGCAAAGCTATATTTAAAATAAATATCAAAAAGACAACTCTGTTTCTTCCATCTACATTTCAGATTTTCAACCACAACATTGATGTAAGAAGTGAGATTGTTGGGGTTCTGGGCTCGGGGTCAACGGCGAACAGCGCACATGTTAAAGTACTACTTAACCTTTTTTCCTCCTGAAACCCGAGACCGGACTCATTCACAGCAACTTAAGTTTCCATGGTGAAAATTTGAAATTGACCACAAAATCCTTCCAAAAATACCCCAAAAAAAACAGACGCAGTAGTTCTGGCAACTGAAAAAAATCGGATGGGCCTATTGAATGTTTTGCTGGTTTTAAGAGAAACCAGGGTTTATTGATTTATGAAAACTAGTTATATGAGTAGTTGAACTATATGTGAGTGATTTATCGGCTAATCGAGGTTCTGTTTTGATTTTTAAAAAAAAAGATAATTTACAAAAAACAGCTGATAAATCGATTAATTATTTTAAAAGAGAGCGAGAAAGATTTTTTATTTTTAGTATTCTGACTTAATGCATTTTTTTTCAATATTTCTGATTGAAATACAGCTGAAATTAGTTGAGGTACTTTTTTGGCTGAAGCATTCTAAATCTAAATCACATTAGCTCTAAAATCTCTTCAGGCATTTTTTCCCTCCACATTGGAATAATGGAATTCTCCCTATGATCAATTCATGTAAATAAAGGAGAATTGGGGATTAATAAACTCAAACTGTAGGTTAACAAATGTGGATTTCCAAATATAAGCGTATAAGAATAAGAAAGGCAAAAATCAGTTAGAAGCACAAAGAGGGCACAAGGGGTCAACACAGGCTGGGGCAGATAAAACGTCATCTCAGCAGAGCAAACAAAAGCCACCACTTAACACTTTGCAATGCTGCCTCCTTTAAATCCAGATGCGTGAGGGATTAAAACATCACTTAAGGAGGACAAGTGTACAGACAACAAGAGTCGGAAGTGTGCGACCTTCCCTCCAGAAACCAGATCTTGCACTTTGGGCTGATTCGAATGCCAGTGGTTGAGGCTGAAGGACCTGGTGGTGGTTCACAGACTCATGGACTCTCACCAAAGACACCACACAACACCTCCCCTCACCAACTGATAACCTGAAAGTGTTCTGTCGAGAGCTTAAGCAAACGTTCTGTCACCATAGACGTTTATTTATGACAAAGATGGGAAACCGATAGGGCGAAAGAGTCACGCCAGAGGACACAATCGTGGACACGGGGGAAGAAGAGGACATGGCAACGTGGTGGAGGAGGATCCGAGGCAGGTTTTCCGTGCGGTAAGAATGGACGCACCGGGTGAAAGATTGTCCAAACAGAGCGGACTTTAACAAGGCCACAAGTTTAGTAGGTCTGACTGAGCAGAGGTGAAAGCGCAGGCGAGGGAGGAGCCAGCCTCAATTGATCCCTCCGACGCGCACAACGGGAAGGTGACTGCACCCAACGCCCTCACGCCTTTACACGTCTAGAAAAGACAACCAACTCAGAAAAGAGACCACGCTTGTGCAAACACACATCATTTCTTGCTTCCTCTGGGAAACCCAAGGCACCCCAAGCATTGGTTTCTGAACCGCCGGGTGTAGTCTCCCGCCCCCCCCCTGTCAGCAAAGGTGTGAAATGTGAAGTTTGCACTAATAATGATCTTGTTAAAATAAATGTTTATCCTCATTGTAGATTTTCACACAATTTATTGCTAGTCAGTTTCAGTTTCTGACTGGCACAGTCTGTTCAGCATTGTTCACAAGAGGGCTGTTTTCACATTAATCTGAATTTAAATTCGATCTCCGTTCACCTTAAGTCTGAGTTTATTTAAGGACTGTGCCCACAAGCATGCTTTTTTTTTTTTTTTTTTTTTTTTAAATATATTTAGTTGATTTTTCAAAGCCAACTTTTAGTGCTACTCACAACGACGTTACATCTGGAAATTTGATTGCGTCCCCGTGTGTTTGCTGAATATATCTAAAGGCGTATGACCATAATCTCCGATGAAGTCAGGGCACTTTACAAGGTTGAAGGATGATCCCTTTGGAAAAGCATCATCTTCAGGCCTGTTGTAAGATGCATATGGGTGCATTCACTGGCTCCTCAAAATCTTAAATGCCGTGCCTTCATTTCACTAATGAAGGCATGATGGAATTTTGGTCACATGTTAACCGTCTGAACTGGATTAACTCAACTAAGAGCCAGTCAAATCACATTTTCATCTCAGGATGACATTTGCAGAACGCTTGCAGAGAAACCCCTTCTAAATTCACTATTATGTGAATACATCTGTTGAGGACACAGAGAAAATTTCCACCAGTTCCACCAAATTTCCACTCGTCACTATTTTAGGACAGACAAAGATTACATGGAGTCACTAACTGAGACACCTAAGAAGTAAAGTTCCATTCACTGAGCAGTGGTCCTTCAGTGAGTGAGTTCAGCGAGCATTCCCAAAAATTACAGCGTGAATGCTTGACATGAGTCACTGGCAAACAAAAATATGTCGTAATATCTCTTATCTCATCTCGCTCAGTTCCATGAATCAGAGGACTCTGATTAAAAGGTCTCTCACTGCTTATCAAGGTTTTGTCACTTCAAAGATAGATTGCAAATCAGCTGCATTAGTGCTTTTACAAAAACATTGTTTATTTATTTATTTATTTTCACAAAATTTAATGAAAACCAGAACCAAATACAAGGCTAATATGCTGCTGAATGTGTAATAGGGCTGCTAAAAAGGGTGTAATTCAGAATAAGGGAATATGAGTTAGTGTTGGGATTATGGAGTCGCTGCTAAAGTGATTGAATCTCGTGTCGCTGCTTTACTGCTCAAAGCTTCGATGTATTGGCCACATAATATGTGCGGCATTTTTGCTGAAACTGAACATACAGAATCCTGTAGGTATTATCTCAGGATGATTTCACAGAGATGAACACAATAGGCAGCCATTTTGTTTTCCACGTACGCCAGTTCACAGTGCTCCCCTCATCTCAGGTGAGGATTACTTGTGATATTTTGGCAAGGTGACTCGGGCGGGGGTGGAGGATCTGTTTCTCACTTTGTGCTTGTGTCAATTTAAATGTGGGTCACTGTAGATATGGGTCAGTGGTCCATTTGTGTGCTATTCTGAGCAGCTGATTTCAGCCTTGTTTATCCCCCCTGTAGCATGCTGCCTGCTCCGGCCTCGATGGTGCATCACGGAATCGGCGGCGTGTTCAGGGATGAAAAGAGCCCGGTTAAAAATAGCACAACTGACAACTCAAGTCTTTTGTTGTCTTGGCTTCTGCCTGTAAGCCAAAAGTATTATCTGTGGTGCTTTCAGATAACACCAAAATAAAATGGGAGATCAAAAACGTTATTAATGTTGCGCAAGTATTTGACATTAAAGTAAAGGCTGTGTTTTTATTAATGCAACAGGGAGAATGACTGCTGTTTGATCAAGACCAGTTCTGACACCATGTACCTGCCACTAGTCGCTTGACAATCATGAACATGAGATCAATCACAAGTACGAGTGGTACCGGTAGTGTCCCAAAAAAAAAAATCTTTTCACCTCACGTTTTAACACAATCTCGTCAAAATGCCCACAAATAACTGTTGCGCGCTCTCCTGCTAACGTATCAGCGGAATTAAATGCGCTGTCGTCCCGTCATTAAAGCTGGCGCCCACAGATGCCACTGTTGCCCAGCTGGACTGCACGGCACTGTTTTAACCTCAACGGCATTTGCAAAGTGATCTGAATAGGCGTGCGCGCGCGTGTGTGTGGGTGTGGGTGTGTGTGTGTGTGTGTGTGTGTGTGCGTGTGCGTGCGCGTGTGTGGACATGTAAACTGATTCGACACTGTGAAGTTGATTTACATGTGGAGTCTTACGAGGGCTTGGCCAGTGAAAGTGGCTGGACGGTATAAAAGATGGAAAAAAAAATCACCTCCTGCTATTATCTTAACAGTAGCTTGGAGTTCTACTATAAAGAAATGAATATTTTACTGGGCAAATTTGTAAAAAAAACAAAACAAAAAACACACACAAAAAACCAAACTACATATACGATGAAACACATGAATGTTTTTGACCTTAGTTTCAATTAGGCAGTGTTATCCACACGTGACTCACCTCTCTGGGCCCAGACCAGCCTGGATGCGCGTGGCGCTGTACCGCTGGGCTGCGGTTTCATGCCCGTGGCCGTGCGAGGTTTGCCGGACATAATGCTCGCCCTCCCGGTTCGAAATGTTGGCACGTGGGGGCCGAGTGTCTCCCACGATTCCTCGGTAGTCCACGCACTGGCTCTCCCTTGCTTCTGCATCTGTCCCAAAGTGCTCAAAGCCATATCCCTCCATCACTGGTCCAAGGTCCCTTGAGTCCAGTCAGGCTGCTCTTAAGCCCCGCTGTGCAGTGTCTTAACTATTACTGAGAAAAGTGTTGGCTGCAAAACTCTCCAAATGTTTTCTAAATACTCTTGTCTGGATCCCAGCGTCTGCTCTATTACTCTTCTGGCGCGTCTCAGACTAGATAGCAAAGCTGCACAGGTGTTCCCACAGAGATAGAAAAACAGAGAACGGCGTGAGGTCTGCTCTGTTTTGGCCCCGCTCAGGATGCACCTGCCTACGAAGCGACACCAGCCACCTCTAAGGCGTGTCAACAGAGGGCGTCGCCTAGGAGATCCTCCCGCTAAGAGGGTGTCACCGTGGAAATGATGCCAGCAGCAGAGCGTTGCCGTTGTTGTGGAGATGTCTTCAAAGCCTTTGGAAGAGCTTTTCTGTCATGACGGCGGCGGGTGATGGGAAGGGAGAGGAGCACGGCCCCACACAATCATGAGGGATAATGCGGCCATCGCCCCGGAGCTTTTCTCCACATGTTAAATGGACTGAGCGGCAGCGTCCCGCCGGCCGTCCCCGTCCATGTGTCGCTCCCGGTGTATGCATGGGGTTAATCCTGCTTTCTGTCAGCGGCGCCACGTCACCGTCACAAAGAGGATTTCACAATGAACGCAACTAAAGCTCGGCAAATTGAGCTGCCCATTTTCACAGCACAAGCACCCATCACCGCTGCGTCACTCCTAGTTCGTCCCAACGCGCCACGCCAAAAACCCCAAAAGGTGGACGCAGCCTTTCCAGGAAGCACGAAACGTCTTATCAGTCGAGCCGCGAATAACAGCCCCTCACATGTGGGTATGTTTTGCGCCTTTCACTTTTTCCCGGCGCGCAGCTGAATAAACCCGCGGCGGCGCATGAGTCTGTAACAAAGTCAGAGGCCGGGGTTAGGCACACAGTCTAGCTCGACGTGCACTTGTACCTTGACACAGATGAGCGAAGCTTGCACCAAAGTGGTAAGAGTCTTACATAATCAGGCTATAAATAGTTCCAAAAGCGCTTTATTTTCAAAAGAATGCTGCGTGTCCCATATGGTCCGCATGCGTGCTTTGCGGTGCACCCAGCCACTCACCGCTTGGAAGGAAAGTGTCAAACTTTTAGTGAGCTACACGTGTAAAATTTATGTCTTGACATATGTCTTTTGGTTTTGTCGCGTGAACCTTTTGCCCAGTTTTAGCCGCCGGAAAGGATTCCCCTTCACACACACACACACACACACACACAATCATGTGACTTTATTCTTCTCGAGGGGATCACCTCCAGGTGACTGACTGTTTTTGACAGTTGGTGAGACACTGAGATGGAAAATCCTCTTAGCCTACCCACCGAGGCTCTCCTAAGTTCCCCACTTACAACTCGTGTTCGTCCTTAACACATGCCAATGGAATCACCCACACACATCTCGTGCTCATCTTTATTTCCGATTAACCGATTACCTTTGTCATTCGGGATGGATTAGTTGCTCAAGCCAATAAAATGTCGCGCGAGTTAAAAAGTGTTTCGGAAAGGCAAAGATGATGGCCTCGAATGACCCGCTTGACAGGCCACAGGCACTCAGTTTACTGAAAAGTCAATCACAATCACTGAAGACCGGATACGCGTGGTGCTGCGGCAGATTCACAGTGGCGTCAAACCGCCGAGGACGATTCCCTCGTGTGAAAAAAAAACAGAACGCGAAAGGCAACACGAGAAATCAGTTTCATTGTTCAGTCCTGGAGGCTCGGTGGCCTTGAGTCCTCTCGGCCGCCACATTTCCCATTGTTTCTTTTTTTTTCTTTTTTCGTTTTTAGTCAGCTCTCACTACTGCTGTGTGTGGATCAGTGTGTTGCTCGGGCACCTTAAAATCATGTCAGCTGCTGGCGAGTGTCACATGCAGGATGAATCTCATAGCTTTGCACGTGCATGCCCTCAGGTTGTGCACAAACCCTCTTAATTCAATTACATTGATCATATTGAGCGTCATGTGCAGAGCGTGGATACTCATTGACCGGCTGAGACAAATCAGAGTCATAAGGTTTTTCACAAGGGTAAATAGGAGCTCTCCTTGTGAGTGTCTTGCTCTCTCTCTCATTTTCTCTCCCTCTCTCTCTTTGTCTCTCTGTCTTTCTCTCTCTCTCCCTGTGTGTGAGTCACGAAGATGTAATTTCTCAGATGAGCTACGCTAGAGTTTTAATTAATTTCCCATCAAACAACTCTTTTGTAGCACAGTCCTCTTACACACCACAACAGCAGCTTAGTGACAGAAATGAATGAGCCCATGTGGCCCCTAGTTAATCGTTCCTCTTCGGTCTGATGGCTGATAACGATCTTCAACGGATAGTCTTGACGACGTCTACATACCTAAATGCAGCGAGTTTCTGCCACATGACTGGCCGATGTATAAGATTTGATCTATCTAACCATCTGTCCGTCTGCTTATCTTTCTGTCTGTGTCTGTCTAACATTCTTACATCATATATTAAATCTTTCATGACGTCAGCGTCGGGTTGCTTTTACAAATTACTATATTTTTTTCCTCGTTTTCAATCCATTTATATATTTGGCTTTTATGTGTCTTTGTGCAAATTCAGAATAAACTCCATTGCAGATAAAACAAAAAATTTGACACAGCACAAAATAATCAGTATTGTATGCATTATCTGTATTTTGTCGAAAGGTAAATGAAAAACGTGCTGGGATGGGGTCTGACCTCCAAAGAACCGCGCTGCCATCTAGTGGATTGCATTTGTTATTGCACTAAATACTGTAATCATTTCTGGTTTAAGGGATTCCTGAAGAGGAACTTTTTGACATATTGTTCTTCCACCGCTGTTCTGACATGTACTGTAGTTTGTCATCCTGATCCTAAAATAAAACAAATTACAATCCGAAAAGGTGACTCAGTCCTTCGCTCTCTCTCTCTGTGCGTTTCTGAATGATGAAATACAACACGTGAGTCAGCTGTTTTTAATCCAGGCATTTCCATGAAAAGCAGAATTATTCACTTTCAGTATTTAGATGAGTGGCCTTCGCTGCTGGCTGCCTTCCATTCGCTACTGAGGGAGAAGAACATTTCTGGCAGTCCACAAGAAGTCTCAACTTCAGGGAGTCACAAAAAAAAAAAAGGTTACATAACTGCTTTTTTTTAACTTTAGAAAAATCATAAGACTGGATTCTCAGTGGAAAAACTATGATGAATTGTCAGTCAGCGCACAAAGGGAACTATATGTCAGATGTCACTGTGCAACATCCCCAGCTTTTGCTGACTAAATTAATTTCAAGTAAACTAGCGCAACAAAATGATTTAGTGATTAAGGTCAGCTGGACTTGGTTATGTGTCTGGAAGATGTTTCGCCCCTTATGCAAGTGGGCTTCCTCGGTTCATGCTGTTCCCACGACCAGAACTGGCTTGTCTGAGAATGAGAATATACACAGACATATTTCCGGTAAAGAGGAAAAAAAAAAAAAAAAAAAGCCCAACAGGATAATGTCTTTCAAATGATCACAGAGATTTTAAAAGTTTCCGTTTAGGACAATTGATGAACTGGTTATTGACTATTACCATCTGGGCTTCACTTTGCAGAGAAATGTTATGATATTTCCTCTAACTTTGAATACAAAATTTCCAATAGGGAACAATATTCTTGCCTCAGCTATTGGTAAGCATGACTGTCCTCACCCATTCAACGTTGTGACCTACAAAAAGTAGTGCAGCAGTTAAGTTCTGTAACATGTGCCCGTGACTCAGTCCCTACAAAACAGTGGCGTTGCCATGGGTATGCCAGGGTGTGCCAGTGCCAGGGCCTACCAACCTACTGACCCGACTGTGACCCCCGCCCGGCGGGCGTCGCGGGAGCGCTGACATAAACAGCGCCGGTTCTGCTGCTAGTAGCCATGCAGCAGAGTTCCCTGATAAATTATTCCAAGGAACCTCGACTTGTCTTCCAGCAGGACAAAAGTTTCACAACAGAGGAGGATGTTTCTCCCTCTCCATCAACGAGCAGAACCACGACTCCGCCGACACAGGCTAGTGCGGCTGCACGCAGCATGCGGCATGATGCAGCTAATGTTAGCGTGCCAGACTGCAAGCTTTCCCTGCCACCGACGCCGTTAGTGGAAAGAGGAGCACCCTTTGCGCTAAACGGTGTGCCTGATACAGTTGGTTGGAGTACACCATTACACTAGATGCGTTTTTTTTCTTTTTTCTTTGCCAGTCCTGCCGCCACTTTAGCACTGACGTCAAGGAGGACAGATTCGGAAAATCAGGAATGAGACACTGGGGGCATCTAGGTCAGTGTTATGTAAAGCATGAAGCAAGCAAAGCTCATGCTCCTGCTGTGGCCCGACACAAAGGTTACATTGAGATACGGCTGGAAACTCTGACATCATACACCACGTTACAAAAGACAAACGAGCATTTCATTGGCTCGAATGAAAGAAACCGTGCACATGTGAAAGTCGCCACTGATATTTTGCTGTTTTGCGCAAAGCAAGGCATCATGCTGCTCGGTCACGAGGAGGACGCAGAAGGCCCGAACAGAGGAAATTTTCTAGAGGTGCTCAAATTGATTTGTGACCGTGACCCTGACATAAAAAGGCCCTTAATTCAGGAGCAACTAAGACGAGGGAATAATCAAGGTAACTGATGGCATCATGAAGACAAACAATGTGCAGAACTGGGATGTAGAGGGCGCACGGAAGCAAAAAGCTGCCTGCCCGTTTTGCTGACTCTGCATGTGGCCCTCTGCGGTGGGCAGGTGCGCCCCCGTCAGGAGTGATTCTGCTTTGCAGTCCTCGTGGATTATGATCCTTGACGGACAGCTGATCAAACTGAACGACCGTTTTCCGGGTGACTCTTATGGAATAATGAAGGTCGCTGCCTCCCTGCTGCCGGCATCAGACTCGCTTTGCCTGCCGGTATTGTGGACTTGGTTCGGAGGCAACTCATCAAAAGGAAGGAGGACGGGGGACATGAGCTCCCGCCCGCTGTCGGAAGTCTCCTGCGACAAAGATGTTTTCCGCCAACAGGACTTGTTTGCGTCGTGTTCTGATATCGTTGCCTGGCACTGGTTTCCCGGTGGAGCGCCTGTGCTCAGTTGTAAACAGCCGTCAGCATAGCCGCGATGCTCGCAGAGAGACTGAGCAGCCTCTCGTTGACTCGCGTTTGAGAAAGAGCTCGCGGAGAAACTGCACTCTGATGAAATAGCGCACGCGCTCAAGGCCAAACCGCGCCGCCTTGCCCTTTAAATTGAGAGCCGCGCAGGTGAGTAGCAGTGCTGTTGTCTTTTACTCTGCTGCTTTGCTTTGCAATCGAGAACCATCGGGCCAACCTGTTACATGATCATGTGTGATGAATGATAAGCCCAATAGTTGCGTTCAGCCTGCGGTTAAACAGCTTTGTCGGCCATGCGTGATGTGGATACCTACGTTGGGGCTCTATGAGAGCGCACGAGTACGCGCCTGAGTTTGATATATTGATATATACACGCATAAAGTGTGTGTTTTTTCATCATGTGCGAATATTTTCAGACCTGCTGTGAACTTCTGTTGATGAATATGTTGGAGCAATTACAAACAGGTACTGTTAATAATGTTGGGATGGAGAGAGATACGCGCTTTTGAATCTTTGCGGAGGTGCAGCACTCGGTTTTGTTGAAAATAAATTTGGCACACCGAGTCTTGGCTGGTGCACACCCAGTGTCCTTTTTTTTTCTGGCTCTGCCACTGCTTCAAAGTTCTCCAAGAGTGTTTTCAGCTGTTTGGCAGACGATTTGCTTCCATTCTCACTGGAGTCTTCCCAACTGGTCTAAAAAAAAAAATGCCAGTGCACGGCTACTGCTGAAAAAGAATAATCAAAAACCAACCCACTTGTCTTTGAGCCCTACGGGCCAATCGAAAACCTCCCCTTCCTTGAGGGGAAATTTCTTGAAAAAGTACCGTCAACCACATGTGCACCTGTCAGTTTGTCTGATGTCTACCAGCCTGGCTTTACAGTCAACTACGGAACCGAAACCGCACACGTCAGAGTTACTAATGATCCCAAAAATAGCTCAGACGACCATGAAGTTGATATTCTGGCTGTTCCTGACCTCAGTCGACCGTCACATTCTTCTCCATCAAATGGCGCAATGCTTAGGCCTTAGAGGCACTGCTCTTAGATGGCGTTCTTCTTCTCTCACTGGTGGATGTTTTTTTTCTGTTATTTTTATATTTGAATCAAAGGAATTCGGAAATACATGTGGAGTCCCTCAAGGTTCGTTTAGCGGCCCATCATTTTTTTTAAATTCATATATGCTTCCACTTGGGTCCAACATTCAGCAATGCAACATCGCTTATCACTCATATGCTGGCGACAGACAACTACACACATCTGTCTCAATCACAGACCATAACCCAGTGAAGGTCCTCGATCAGTGCGCTGACGGCATCAGATGCTGGAGCGCCAATAACTCTTCACATCTCAATGAGGACAATCCTTAGATTTTGATGGGTGCCATGATTCTGAGGCGCCAGATTTGCAACCGCTGTTGCTATTTTCCCCTGTTGCTTAAAACCTGTGATCACGAAAAAAAACGTGGGTATGATTCTGGATGCTGGCCACAAGCTATCACCTAAGAACTATGCCAAAAGTAACAGGCTTCCCATCACAGTCAGATTTTGCCAAACTGGCTCAAGCAACTGGACTCGAGGGCTGTGATTCACTTTTGCTGGACTTACAAAGCGAGAGAAAATAAACTCCAGCTTATTCAGAGCGCTGCTGCCAGAATTTTTGCCAAAATCTCTATTTTTGACATCTCTTCCAGTAAAGCAAAGAACCGATTCTAAAGTTACTCTAATTGTTTTTAATTTTTGCGAATGACTTGGCTTCTTCCTGTGTTGGTGACACGCTTGCTGAAATGCGCACCGGACAGATCTCTTAGCTCGTCACGTAAAAGTCTCCTCGCAGCGCCGGCTTATGGTGCCTTCAGCCACTGGGTTCCATCCTACGATGTTCTCGGCAACCTGAATTTGTCACGGTCCGGTTGATTTTCAGTTTGGGCTTTTCCATTGGACTCTGTTTGTGTTTCCTGTTCTGTTCTGCAGTTCTGCCCTCGTGTCTCCTGTCTTGTTTTACTTCCTGTCTGGTTGTTTCCACCTGTGACTTATTTGTTGATTAGTCTTTGTCTGCTCCTCCTTGTTCCCTTTCGCCGCCCGTCTACCCACCTGTTCCCTGTTTTGTGATTCGTTCTATTTGTATTTAAGTCAATGAGGGAGAAAAAAGAAAAAAAGATGAACTTTTCCCCCCCGGACTTCCCTCATTTTGATGTCGGAGCTGCACCGGTTCCCTTTCTGACCTTCCTCATGGATCATCTATGTTTCACATTCCAGACATGTACTTATCATGTGTCAATAAATGTATAAAAACCTTGATTTCCTGAATGTGTCACCACAGCAGGGAGGAAGTTATGTAGTGGCGCCGGCGCCGCGTGACAACGCCCCTACTTACTTAACATGTCATCCTGATCATATTTTTTTGTTAACAATTTTGTTATTTTTTTTCTGTAAATTTTCGACGTGATCTATGTACATGCCACACCTATTCCAGGAAGGGGGGGGTCCTCGTCTTCAGCTCTTCCTGAAGTTCAGCTCTTCCGAAGGGGGCTGTACAGACTGTAAGGGGCCACTGAGGCAATGTGACCTGGGATTCTGGGCTACGTAAATCAAACTGACTTGGAAGTCTTGTCTTCTTTGTCTGATCCTTGATGTCTCATGTCTGGTGCATAACATTCATGTCTGGTGTGTAACGTTCATGTCTGGTGTGGAACGTTCATGCCGCCACCACCACCACCACCAGCACTCCCTGTTTTTCTGTGAGCATTTTAGGTCAGTTATTTCAGGTGAGTTATTTAAAGTTGTTTTTCTCCTCAGCTCAGTTAAGTCTTGGTTTCACATGGACTCTTCAGTTCAATGTGCTTTTCTTTTTGCTCTGACTGGCTGCCTGTTTTTTTTTGTTTTGTTTTTTTTAAAGGCGGGTTGTCAGCAATTAAACTTCACTTTTCCTGTGAGCTGCTGATACCAACCCTGTTTTTGTTACAGAATGAAACTCTATAACAGTGTCTTCCGTGAGAAGTAAACTAAAAACTTGCATTTATCTTTTTACTTACGTGTGTGTGGCCACTCTTCTGTTTTAAAATAGGCATTTTTTTATTTGCTTTTCTTAACACATGCTCTCCTTTTCCTTTTGTTCTTGTGCCTCATATGTTATTATCTTGTGTTTTTATGTCTTGGTCATCTCTAATCTTTCAATTTACATTTTTTTTCCTTTCTTTTTTTTTTTTTACACTACTAAGTCTAAGCTGGTGGTATGAAACATGCTATATAAATAAAAATGACAAATGACTTGAAAGTAGATCCAGACCAGGATGAGCGGGCAGAGGAATTAAACATCTGGTGCCGATTTCAGGGCGAGATCCGTGTCACTGCAGTGAGCTGCATTTGTGACTATCTAGAATTTCCTCAAAAACATGCAGAACCTCGGCGTGTGCGAGTGTGTGTGTGTGTGTGTGTGTGTGTGAGGGGGAGGGGTGTGAGAGATCAGGAGTGCCCGATGAACAAGACGCAACAGCTCGGGGAATTTTCCACTGTGAAAGTCAGGCATTTGACTAAACTGGAAATCCCAAGTTGTATTTTTTTTTTTTTTCTTTTTGTTTTTCTTTCCCCTAAAATGAACTCTTTCAAAGTCTTCCAGCACTGTTGCACCGCGCGCGAGTCCTGGTGAGGCGGATGCAGGTCTGAGCAGGATGGCTGCGGCGCCTGCGCCGTGGTCGTGTTTGGGCAGAATGACCTAAACAAAGTCAACCATGCTATTTTTTTCTACCTAAAAATCCGAATCTGATCGTTACAGACGGTCCTGTGGCCATTTCTCTGAGATAAAAATTGGAGTTTCTATTGGGTAATCCAGTTTGTTATGTAGAAAAATCAGCTAAGAAACAAGACGCAGGAGAGGAAAAAATAAGGTTTTCACAATTTTGCATCCAGCACTGATACTGACTTCATATCCTCCAGGTTTCTCAAGGTTTTTAGCTGCAACAACGAGCCAACCAGCTTCTTCAGCGCGAACACTTTCTGGTTCCTTCACTTTTCCATGACACTGTCTGCGGGCCAAACCCGGTGATCGAGTAATCTTGCAAATAATCCAGTCGTGGTCGGGAGAATCGATCAGAAAAAAAACATTGATCCTGCTGCACACCTCTGTGCTTCTTTCTTTTCTTTTTTTTTAAGATGGATTCCAGCCCCAGCTGGATCAATATTGACTGATCTGCTTCGGTTTCTCTCTTCCGCGCCGCGGCCTCGCATCCATATTCCATCCGCACGCCAACATGTCTCTGATCTGTCCCGCTGTGAGCGCGTTGGTGGGCTCGCGTTCGCACATTCGTGACGTTGTTCTGAAAGGAGGGCCGCATTCTGGAAGTCCTCGACGTCACCAGTAGGGGCGGGGGGAAAACGAAACAAAAACGATATTGCAATATATTGTTGTGCTCTCTGTTGCGATAAATAAAATATCAATATTTTATTACAGCAAACACGAAGGATTTACCCCGCTGTCACCGTCAGTATTTCCTGCTCTCCTGTCCTGTTTGTGGGGGCTTGGGGGCACTAATCCCGTAAATGAGGCTGGCGTAGGCGTAAGGACCCACTTTGGCTTTTACGAGACCGATGGCGGGAGAACCTGCAAGAACTGTTTTTCCGAGGTAAAATGCAACAGCGACGCGACGACTCTGCAAAGCCACCTCGTTCGCCATCACGCTTGAACTACGCTCAGGTGATAAAAAAAAACAAAACAAAAAAAAAAAGGCAAACCAAAGTTAGCCGACAACCACGACTGCTTTTAAAGCAAAGTTTCCCTTTGGGTCGCCGAGGGGACAAAGTATCACCGAGTATCACCAAGTCCATCGGTGATTTTTTTTTTTTTTGCAAGTACCTCCGCCCTCACACTGTGGTGGAAAATCATGTTTTTTTTTCGCCAAATGCTAGCTACACTGGAGCCGAGATACGAGGTACCGTGACGTCGGCACTTCACAGTAAGAGTCAGCCCCGCGTCAGTAAGCATTCATGCACAGTTTCTTTGTACATTATTTTTTTCTTTTTGAGTCACACATATTGTGACATGCCGTCGATGAAATTCCCTGCAATGCATCGAGTATCGCAGATATCGTGTATCGCGTTATTATCATTATGGCGGGCCAAATATCGCCGCAGTATCGAATCGCGAGCCACCCGCATCGTCCCACCGCTGCTCGCCGGCGCGCGGCCACGTCCTCGGGTGAGCAGAATGATCTGCCAAATCCAAACAGCCATCCGCTCATGCGCTTAACTTACGCGGAAACGTGATGAAAGTGCGGCGAATCTATACGCGAACAAGACTCAACTGATACTCACCACATGGGCCTTCAGGCGCCGAGCGCGGCGTGGAGCCGAGGCCGATGGGAACGTCGTCCGTCGGGCGCTGCGGGAGAAGTTGAGATGCTGATTTTTTATCTTTTTTTTTTCTTTTTTTCGACAGCCTGGAAGCATCGTTACAAGACGAGCGTGCGAGGACGGTTTGTGTTCTGGCTTCGCTATTTGCTTATTATCTGAAAGTGTGCACGCTCTCACTCGAAAATAACCCGTGACGTGTGAATATATTAAACTTTTTTTTGTCATTTGCCTTTTGAAAAAATGTCCTGTGTTTAAAAAAAAAAAAAAAAAAAAAGTACCTATCATCATTTATCAGAATCTATCAGCCCCCCCGCTCACCTCCCATGCGGGCGTCCATGGTGACTCAGGAAACCGTGGCGCTGCTCGCAGTGACGTCAGCAAAAAAGAAATCGTTGAGCGGCGCCTCAGTCACTCACTCACTCACTCATCAGTCAGTCGGTGTGAGTCCGACTCGGCGGCAGCGGAGAGGCGATGGCGGCGTGTTAGTGGATGTGAAGATAAAGAGAGAAGAAGAAAAAAACAATACAAACAAGCAACCCACGGTCGCCTGCTGAGAGAACATGCCTCGCGCCTCGCGAAGAACCTAAACTTTAGCAGCTCCCGAGCCGCGCGGCAGCAAACGGACGCAGCCTCGGGTACGTAGACGCAGCCGAGTCCCGCCGGGGTTTTTAAAAAAATGTCAGCCGCTGATGCCAAGATCTGCCAGCGAGCGTGTTCGGGAGTTTTCGCTGTGAGTGAGTAAATAATACAAAAAGAAAAAGAAAAAAAACACCGTGAGGCTGTAAGCAGGTTTCCGAGGCTAATGTGGCTCCTGCTCTCCTCGCTGCTGCGTTCACGGTTTCCGTTTGTTTAGTTGCCCGCGTGCGAGACAGCAGGGAGACGCAGGTGTTAGCTTGACGATGAATGTATTTGGGGACTTGTTTGTGTGTGTTCGCGATGAGTCGTCGGTGTTTTCCACTTGCATCCCATGTCTTAATGGCTGCTGCGGGTGGAGGGGGAGTGTGTAGGGTGGGTCGAGGGGGGCCGCCTCCATTAACTCCGGGAGGTAAACATTTTCGATAGTGCACGAAAGAGGTCTTAAGTGGCGCTTGGGAATGAGAGGCGAGTCGTCGAGGGGGAAATGGGTCACTTTGGCGCACGCTAGTTTGAATTAAACCGCTGCTCACGACCCGAATTGAAGGCTGCATCAAAATGCGAATTTCTGCAGAGCAAAAAAAAACAAACAAAAAACTGCTTTTGAATGAAAGCAGCCAAGATTAGGGTTATTAACGACAGCCTGTGAATGCACCATCATCCCCCCCTCCCCTCCCGCGCCTTCCTGTTTATGTGGGTTCTCCTGCTTCCTGGTTAAGACACCCAAATTTCTCATGTTGATCACGTGACAGATTAGAAGGTTGGTTTTCACTTATCCTTTTACAAACTGGCACCGATGTTGAAAAATAATCTCCCTGAGCAATGTCAGTCACCGCCCCTTCAACCTGTTTTTTTTTTTTTTTTTTTATTTCTTCACAGATTTTTTTTTTATTTTTTATTTTTGTCTCCTTCCTCCGGAGCCATGGTGGCGGCTGTCCTGAAGTTGTATTTTCTCGGCACGGCGCTGACGGTCCTCGCGGTGCTCTACGGAATAGTGGACTCCTTCGGCGGCCTCATGTACGTCCAGGACCACCACTACAGGCTGGAGGTGGAGCAGCAGACGCAGACACAGACGCAGCAGCAGCTCCCGGCAGGCGGCTGCCGGAGGCGAGGATCAGTGAATAAAAACATTGGCTCGTGAAGCCGACATCTTGTCACTTTTAATCCCCAGACTTTTGAGAAACAAAACACGCCGAGGCAGCGGACCAAGGGGCAGCTTGACTTTACAATTACTGTTGACTGTGCTGTTTTTTTTGTTGTTTTTTTTTGTACACTTTTGTTTACTTGTTGGATGCACCTTGGAAATTTGCTGAACTTTTGACACTTTTGTTGATGCGCGCTGACAGACTCTGTTTGTTCCGCTTCATCCAAACTGCCACCAAACGAGCGCGGCAAGCAACACTACTGAAAAGAAAAAAATTTGCACTTGAAAGAAAATTTTGTCTTTTTTTTTTTATCAGGTCAATGTGGCTTGAAATGTGTGTCATTAAAGAATATATGGGAAAAGTCATTTTTGGAGTGTTTTTAAAGTGTACAAGCGTCTGTAAGCTGTGGCTAAGTGGAAGGGTTCAGGCCGACTCGCATGCATCGAATAGCGTGTGTTTTTTGACCCTTTTTGGTCACTGAAAATGTAAATGTTTCATATACGCCGCACAATGAGAAGCAGCTGCGTGCGAGTGTGTGTGCGCGTGAAAAATAAATCGACACTGTCCGGTGCGGCATCAGGCCCAGTTGAGCAATTCAAGGCAAGCTGGTATCTGTTGTGCAAGCAGCCCTAATGAACGTCAGGAAAACCCAGACGACTTCAAGCCTCTGTGTAAGCGAGTGCATTAATCATGAATCATTGCAGTATGTGGAACAGGAAACGGTTGACGTCATGGCTGAGCGGCGGCGGCTGCAAGGACAGTTTTAGCCTCTTAAGACGGGGATAACGTACCAAACTTTGGAGAAGAAAATGCAGTTTTCTTTTGACTCGAGTCAAGTTCTCATCAGAATCAGTGTTATTGGCCCAGGTTGTGCACAAAAACGGGGGGGGTTTGTCCTCCGGTTTTGACTCTGCTTGTACAAGAGTTAACCGAGTGCTAGGCTTCAGGTTCCAGTACACTCGAGTGTTAATGTGGGATTTTTCAAATGTACTTTTAAATTGGACCTCAAAAATGCCATTTCAGATGATCGATGGTGAAGTAGCGGGAAAACATCAAAAAGGTAGAATGGTGGCATGTTGTTAGCCACTGTTTTTCACAATTTTTTTCCCCATATTTTTACATTAACCCCACTTTTTAAACCTCCCCAAACATTCATTTTAGTTGCAACAGTTTGCTAGTAAAGTAAAAACGGTCCCTCTTTTCTCAGCAAATGTAGGTTATTAAAGTAGAATGGTGAAGCACAAAGAAGAAAATGTGTTCACATTCAAATCCAAAAACGTTGAAACGCGCTCGCAAAATTGGAGCTACATCAAAAGGAGCATCAGACACTCAAATGTTTCTAACCCAGCTATTTTTCAGGATCGCGGCCACTGGTTTTAGGGCCTCGTTAAGGGGTGATCGTTCGATGTCTTCATCCTTACCGGATATTTTCCCCATGGTAAATGTGCGACAAAGAATTCATCACTCTGAATCAGCCACCTTTAACAAAAGGTCATCCTTCTCCTTGCCAAAAAAAACAAAAAAAAAAACGCCACACAAACGGTCAGTGTATTTGGGGATTAACTGGGGTGGAGATGCATTATTGGTGAGCTATTAACCCCATAAACGGACCGGAATCGCCAGCTGGCTGGACGGGTTTCCGGCGAGGGCTCCCAGCACACCTCAGCTGCACACTATCACTGGGACCTGTCATCACTGCGTGAGTCATCTCAACCTTTTATGAGTTTATATTCCACCGGGCCGCAACCCGTTTTTCCTGTTGTTGTTTTTTTTTTTTTTTTTTTTTAAAGTGCATACCTTTGTAACTGCATCATCCTGATTGTTCCAACGAATCCAACGTTGACTGATACAATTTGCGATATGAATCACCCTGCTGAGATAAAGGATATAATAAACATAACTGTCAGTTCGGGAATCAACATCTGGCTGTGGCGTCCTCTTCCAAAAAGTGTGCGGATTTTTCTCGTGGATTTTTCTTGCACATTTTTGTTGCACGTTTGGCGCACGATGAAAGATTCACAAGATTCATCCTGGCACGCTCCCACATGTCCGCTGAGACTTCATTAACATGTTCCTGATGTATTCTCTCTCATTTTTAATCTGTGTTTTTTATCAGCTATTTGGAAACAGACAAGATTGGTGACCCTAATGTGACCTGCACGCGTACGTGTGTGTGTGTGTGTGTGTGTATGTAAAAATATGTATATATGTATGCATAGGCATGTGTATGCTAATTTGCACAATCTTGCATACATGGTGGCAAACCGGTGCAATATTATTGGCACACACACGCACGCACGCCCACACACGCCCGCGTTGA
>CAAKHG010020843.1:0-16827 GCA_901007715.1 Dactylopterus volitans
TAAACTTAAGTATATTGGTTAAAAAAATAAAATATGTATAACCAATAAATAAACAGATCTGACTGGGAAATCCATTTTAAAAGGCAACCGCCCACCTACCTGACTCGTAACTCTCAAGAGGTCGTTGAGGATGCAGACGCCGTCTACCATTGACGCCTAGGAATAAACTACATGTTATTCATATAGCAATAAAAATTGAAATAGTAGAATAGCCCATTGCTGTTCCTTGTTTACACTGTTACACTGTTTACTATGTGCGATCTCTGATGTCTTAGGTAGAGCTGCTAACCGGATTTTCACTGTGAATGTTGTCTAGCAGCGTGAACGGGGACAACAAAAATATCTAATCTTAAAATGCTTCTAAAAGGTGGACACATTTGTGGAGAGATGATTATTAGAGAGGGAAAGAGGACAAAAGCAGGAGAGCAACTGACGAATGTGATTCATGTCAGTCACAGTAGAATACACGGCGACCAGCCATAACATTATGACCACTGCAGGTTCACCATAGAACAACAGCACTGATGCAGTTGTTTCTCCCTTCAGAAGGAGTTTTATGCCCAAACCATAACCGCACTAAGCACAGCAAAAACTTGGAACATTTCATAAATATTCACTGCAGTATTTTATGAATCATAAAATACAGACAGTGTGAATGTTTTGCATGGAGAAGGTGCTTTTACTCCCTTAATATATTCTCATAGTTTTAGATTTTTTTTTCCAATTATTATTTGTATTGTTTCGCTGCACCTTTGATTGCATTTCAGTTTTGTTGTACTTGCACAATGAAAATAAGACATTCTGATTCTGAATGTGTGTGAGAGAGGTGTTGACATATTTGAATGATTGTTATTGGGACTGTAATTTGTGACGCTGGTGGACTGTGTTGGGTTACACTGAGAGGGGTTCCTAATATTTTGGTCACCCCACTCATATGCATTAGGATGCAAAAATGTTATGGTCATAATGTTATGGCTGATCGATGTGTGTGTATATACGTGTGCGTGTGAGCGCACCTGATCGCTGCTCTCCAGCCGACACACAGTGCAGATCAGAGCACTGCGAAGGCGCCTCTGCGTGCGGTCGTCGGCCTGCGCGTCCAGGCTGAGTCTGTTCAGGACGCCGGCGAGGATGCTGACGTAGTTACGAACCTCCACGCTGTTCCCCAGCTGCACCAGCGCTGACAGGTTCCTCAGACCCGATTCTGAGCTGCTCGGAGAGAGAAACCGGTGACGCAACAACGCAGGCACGGCTAATAAATCCTTTATGTGGCCTGATGTGAGAGAGAGAGAGAGCGTGCGGAGGAGACTGTTCTATCTTGGTGTGGTTGCTATCCGTGACTGACCATGTGTAGTTTTGGCAGGATCTGACCTTTAACCCTTAGATACATTAGTGGGTCCAAAAATGGCCCAGTGAGGTTGTTTTCTTGCGATTTCTTCGCGATGAAAAGTTTTTATCATTCACGTTATGCAACCGGTTTACTTCTGTGTTTCAGGCCACCAGTCTGTGCAACGACTGGCGCAGTTGTGGTTGCATAAGGTCACTGCACGCGCTTTGTTTTCTGTCTCGTTTATTTACGTTGCGACCCATTGACTCGGATGTAGTTGAGGTCCGTGGACCTGTCAGTATATTTTTCCATTAATCTCTATAAAATTATTCAAAATAGCTTATTCTCTTCCTTTCATAGCCTTCCCCTTGCTTGTGCCGCTTCCAGACGTGTACATTTATATTAGAGCTTTTATCCAATCATATTCCAGCCGTCGCACGTTGCTCGGGTCAAAGAATCTGCCTTAAGGCTGCCAGGAGTGCGGACGCCTGTAGCCTAAAATAAAAAAAGGCAAGTACTGCATGACAAGTAAAAAGGCCCGAAAACTATTTTATTTATGTGACTTATTTAAACCTTCTAGAATCAGACCCACACATTTGTTGTTTATTTATTTTCGTGTTTTCTTTTGTTGTGCTATGATCTTTGTCGATGCTCATTCAACATCTTCAATTGTAATTCGAAATCCAATTATGCCTTTAATGTCTATAAGGTGACGACACTTGATTTAATAAAAAAAAAAAAAAACGGCAATGAAATTGCTGCTTTGGCCAATCAGATTTTGAGTTGGCGAAACCAAGGCCACGTACAATGACGTATGCATTTTCGCGTGCTGTGATTGGACGGTCAAAGAGCGAACCAGTCAGAGCCGGCAGACTGCCGCTCGCGCGCGCGAAAACATGTCCGCCTCGACGTAGCAGCGTTTCTGTCGACCCGCGGTGGCTCGAGGAGGAGGAACAAAGTGATTACTTTTACTCACAAAGCCATTTTCATGGCGGACTTTTGGAGAAAAGCTGGATATCGTGAGGAAAGTTGGCGCGGCGCCGAAGCTAGCAGGCCCGTCAGTCACAACCAGGAAACGGAGGCGTCCGCCACTATTAGCTCAGTAGCTGCTAGCCGTGTCGGCTGCTGCCGCTGCTGTGTGTGTGAGATCCGGACCTGATCGACGTGGTGTTTCGGAACCACACTGGTGGGTTTGCCAACATCGGACGTCGAACCACGGCTCGCGTCGAGCGGACGCTGGCAGCCCTGACGCGAGCTGAAGCCTTTTTTTTCCCCAGCGACGCCCCGCGGCTAGCTTTAGCCTCCATGGCGTCCAGGAAAGGACTCCTCGTTGGCGGTGGAACGCGCGGATAAACTGCACCAAAGCGCGATTGGACTCTCCTTCTGGGAATTTGCGCGCCGTCAGTGAGGAGTTTTGGTGAGTAAAATGCGTTATATCGTGTTTTTTTGGTCATTTCTTTAGCTGTGTCGCTGCTGCGGTGGACGGAGACTTGTTGAATTGCGCTATGTGGGCTTGCTGCTTGCGTCGCGGCTTGTGTCCTAGCTGCGTGAGTTATGTGTGCTGCGATGGCTCGTCACACCGCGTTTCTGCGTAATGTGGATGGTTCCTACAGCCGCAGCGATGTTGCTAATAGGTGGGTTGATTCAGGCAGGTCGCCACTGAAGGCCCAGGTGTTTATTATGTGTGTTACTTGTAGCATTGTTCGTGTGCTATATATAGAGAGGGTACTTTTACAGATTGGACTTTTCCGTCAGTAAAGAATAGAACAGCCTGTGTTGTCATTGTGCAGAGTACAACTATATTGGAGTGCGACGTAAAAGACGTACAGAGGGTCTCAGAGGTTCTCAGAACTCTGATCTGGTGGAGTTATTGAGTTTGCTTATCTGCTCTGAGAGCTGCTTCATCAGCCGGCAGGCCAGCACGTTTCATATTCCAGGTAGCCCTAAAAAAAAAAAACCCATGGTTTTGCTATAATGTCGTTTGAAGTTCTAATTTACCTTTTTTATATATACATTTTAAGAAATGGTAAATTGTGTATTTCCACGCCTAAGCTAACTCGGAACATGAAAGCATTCTTGTGTGCATAAATAAAAAACACGCAGCATAAACGATTATTCTTAACAAAAATGACAGAGATGGCACTAAAAACGCTCAGTTACAGGTGTTTTTTGGACCCATGTATGGACGAGTGTAGTGTCCAGTCACTCATGCGTCTCGGGGTTAAGAATGCTGACAAAATGAGAAACCTTAGACCCATATTAAATCAAGATTCAATCCTCGTAATCTGTGTACCAATTTTTATGCTTGTGGAGGTATGTCAGCCAACTTCCTGTTGTGGAGCAGGGGTTGTCATGGCAACGCTGTTCAACTTTATAGGTTTGTTATTGTTTGTCCGTTTTGTAATTTTCTGTTTATTTCAGTTGCAAGATATAATTTGAATACCAGCCCTCGACTGAGGCTGGGAATATGCTTGTTGCTATTCCCGACTTTTCAATATTTGAGCAACAAAACAAAGTAAAACTAGGTTTTGGGAGGTTTACTCTGTGTCTATTTAAATTGAGAGAAGATGATTATATTAATCTACATGAATATACATAGCACAGCTGAAATTCTCACCAGCTTAAAAAGGGGTTTCATGTTATATTCATTCATGTTTTATGCATGAGTTTTTGATAACTTTTCGTCCTCGAGCCTCTTTCCCACCGCAGCATTTACGTTCACCTGCCATGTTTAAACCCGCAGCTGCAAATTTTTTTTACTGCATTTCTCCAGTCTTTACTTCATTTGTGTTTTGATCGTTTGGGCAAAAGAAGAGGATCTATGAGAGAGTGACGACGAGTTCAGGTTCAGGCTCTTCGGAGCGGATTTGCTGAAGACAACAATCAGCGGGACTTTGAGTTGGTGAAATTAATTTTGGATAATAATCCTTGGATAATAATCGTAGCGCCACACGTCCAAACACAGTCGAGGAATGTTGAAGAAACTTGAACAAGATTACAAGAAGCTGAAGGACCACAATGGTCTCAGTGGGTCGGGCTGCTGTACCAACCAGTGGTCTGAGCATCTTGACACCCTTCTGAACCAAAGAGCAGCATCTGGCACCGCGACAATGAAGACCTCAGTGACCTGGACCAATGGAATCAAGGTAAATCATACAGATATTCACTATTTAGTTTGTTACATGCTGGAACAGGATTCAGTGGCATGCCGATTTGTTTAGTGAGCCAAAAGCCAAATTAAGCTAATGCTAATGCTAACCGGTCAATGGGCTGATTCTAAAGCTAAATCACGGACAGCGAACTGGATGTGTTGGTGTTGTCGCCGTGAGCTGAACGCTGATTTATGTATTGTGGTTTCCAGATGAAACGGACCGTACGGACTCGCCACACGTGGAGGAAATGTTCTCAGGAGACGCGACAACTCAAGACTGCAGGACCAGGAGGTCGAGACACTCGGCCAGAAGCGGTGCTGTTGTGGTCGTGTGGTTTCTTTTATGTCATCAGCCTGATATGAATACATTTTTTGGAACGTTGGTGTGCGGTGGGAATGCAAATCACACAGATTACCAGGAATTCTTTTTAAATTGGTTCTGGGAATGTTTGTGGGGGAGGAGCTGAGGTCTTTTGTATATGCTGTGCAAGTTTCAAGTGCACCTGATCAATCCCCTAAGAGGAAGGCCTTCAAAAATGAGGCCTGGAAATGGAAACATTAATTTCAAAATGGCCGACTTACTGTTGGGTGTCGGGTGTGGCTCCAAGAGATTTATTGTATGTCTGGACATGGTATATGTGCTGATGGATGTTTGTGCATGCGGTTCAAATGTACTGGCGGGGCTGTTCCCATGGCGCTGTCAAACCATTTTGCCACTCCCATTCGACCTATACAGTGTCAAATATCAAATACGCCAAGTTTCTTGCACCATTGAACATGTTCAAGCCCTCAAAAATATTGGTATAAGAGTAATACTGGCAGTTTAAACAGGGTCCAAGTAGTTGTTGCTGCTGGAGCCCCAAATATGTTTTGTTCTCATTGGCGCCCCCTTTGTCAACAAGTGGTAACTGCAGCTGTGTTTTTCTACTTCCCTGAACATGAGATCCAGTTGGTTTTGCCTATCTTGATATTGGTCGATGGGCAGTTGGCACCAGGCCACGCCTCCATCACAATTCAGCAGTGTTCAGTTTGGATTTGAACTCGTTTTTTGGAGTTTCCTCGTCCATAATAATCAATCTTTTCTCTGTCTGGTAACTGTTAACCAGCAATACCAGCAGAGGCTTGGAAGGACGGCACGCTGCTTCACACACATTTGAACCGAAGCCCGTTACGTAAGCTCCGCCCAGCCTTCTTGGCAGAACAACCGCTGCTCTCACTGAACCAATCTAGATAGCTAATGGCTAATGACAGCGAGCCAGCGACTAATGAGAGGAAAACATGGCATTTGTGATTTTTTTTTTTCCTTTTGGGAATGGAATAATAAATGTCCTTACTGTTCAGCAAAAACCCTGTGAAAGAAGAAGACGGGGAGGCTCTGGAACATGACCATAATGCTGATGATGGTGAGTCTTACAGCTCTGAGTCAGGATCAGGGGAGGAAACGTCTCTGAGGAAGCTCGGCTGGACTCGTACGGTCACCGGACACAGTCCGGTTGACGTTCCATACACGCCGCTCCTGATCTTTGTGTAAATGGTTACTATGGAAACAGTGGCAATCAGCTAATTAATCAGGGAAAAGGTCCGCTTGTAAGCTGTCGATAATTTTTTCTGTGTGGAATTTAATGGGCATAAATCCATGTACGGGGTGTGTGTGCGCGTGTGTGGGTGTATGTTACCTTTGTAGTCGTCGCCGTGGTTTCCAGAAGGAAGACTAAAGTAATGCTGGAAGTTTGTCCCTTGGTACAAAATCCTGGGAGGGTTATTCCCAACGCTGAAGCTGTACTCGTACAGTAAGTCCTGTAAAAAAACAAAACAAAAACAAAACACACACACAAATTTAAAAAAAAAAATCTAAAAAAGATTAAAAATTTCCACCAAATACGTAAGAGGGATAAGCCGAACACATATTAACGTAATTAACCACCCACTTGTTCACTCACCAAACTTTTTTAGTTTTATTATATTAATTTCTGATCCCTATTAGCTGCAGCTAATAGTTCCTGGGGTCCGACATAGAAAATAATGCATACAGAAGAAGGAAAAAATGCAATGTGTACATCATATTGCAGTTATATAATTACATATATTAAACACCCATTATATAAATTACCTATAATTTATCACATTAAATACACATAATATAGTACATTATATAACATAAAATATATATAACCCATCATACATATGTGTATATGATTATGTATGTGTATATATGCATGTATTTTTTGTCTGTGTATATAATGTATGTGTATATGTATGTGTGTATGTATGGATATGTATGTGTGTGTAGATTTGATGGTTATACTTAATTTCTTTAATAGATACTGCCTTAATAATCGTTTAAACTCACTTATACTGTTTACTGTGCAATTTGGTAATTGATTCCAGTCCTTTTTATTTTTGGTTTCAGCTATTGGTAATGTAAAGTTAATAGCAGCTGCGTGTCTTATGGTGTACCCAACTTTGCTTGAGCTGAAATAAATGTTTTAAAGAGTATTAAAGGCTTCTTTGTTGCAATGATGTTCCTACTAACTCACTCACTTACTTACCAACCTGCTCACTCACTAACCCTCAGACGCACGAGCGATTGGCCCCTACACTCGACCATAAGTGGGTCAAAAATGACCCGTATTAGAATCAATGCGTTTTTGTGCCATTTTACTTGCTTTCTTACTCTGACTTACACACTTACTAACTTATTCATTTAGATACCACCTAACTCACTCACTCATGTACTTAATTACTTGCTTACTTACTCATTCACACATTCAGTTGCTTCAGTCTTTTGTCATTCACTCACTCACTTATGTGAGAGTGTATGAGAGTGTGAGTGTGAGAAAGTCGGGGGATACCTCTCTTCCGGAGGTGCAGAAGATGCTGAAGTGTGTGTACAACTCCACCCCTTCAACCGGTTGCACCTGGCACGTCATGCCTGTCGGAGCTGGGTCGGTTCTCAAGAACAGCTGAGCGCGGCCCAGTAACCTATTTTGAGCTTCTTCAAAAATAATAATCATAATAATAATACAACAGGACAGCAGTTTTAGCATCCAGGCAACCCACACAGGCACTTAAAAGGAGATTATCGATGGGAAAACTCACTGGCCGTGACCTCCAGCATGTACCGACTCCCAGGCCTCAGACTGAAGGGTCTGAAGCTGAGCAGAGGGGAGGAGATCCCTGCAAAGATGGAACCAGACATGGAGATGACTCGAGGCTGGCATACATGACGAGAGGAAAACGCGAGCTTTCCGATTGAATGCACCTCCGTGAGTGTAGGACTCAAACAGCCCTCCGTCGACGGGCTGGCGGGGTAGGTCGAGCAGCGTCGGCTCCTTGGTCACCACCGGTGGACGCGAGTCCACCAGATTGCTCCCCTCGTCTTCACGTGACGCCGGATCAAACACAGAAGTGTCTCCCAGACTCGAGCTCTCACCGTCCACACCTGAGAATGTAGATGAATTAATATGGAGCCTTTTTAAGCATGTTAGACCTTTTAACGCACACACGTACCTGTGGGTCTTCCTGCTGAGATTCCGGGGTCTCCCTCCTCTGCGACTGGGAAGGTAACATCATAATCTGTGCAAAAGAATCAGCTTTCAATATAAACTAGAGCCAGACGGTGTATTTGCTGTGGTTTGGTTGTAAGTTGTAAAACATTTTAAAGTCACTATATTCACTATTTTTAGATGCACCAGTCAGCCATAACATAATCACCACCTGCCTAACATTGTGTAAGTCCCCCTTTTGCCACCAAAACAGGCCTGACCCATCAAGGCCTGGACTCCACTAGACCTCTGAAGGTGTGTTGTGGTACCAGCAGATCCTTTCAAGTCCTGGAAGTTGAGGTGGAGCCTCCATGAATCAGACTTGTTGGTCCAGCTTGGATTGGATTGAGATCTGGGGAACCTGGAGGCCGAGTCAACACCTTGAACTGGTTGTTGTGTTCCTCAAACGTTCCTGAAGCATTGTTGCTTTGTGGCAGGGAGCATTATCCTGCTGGAAGAGGCCACTGCCATCAGGGAATACCGTTTCCATGGAAGGGGGGACATGGTCTGCTACAATGCTTAGGTAGCTGCTACGTGTCAGAGGAACATCCACATGGATGGCAGGACCCAAGGTTCCCCAGCAGAACATTGCCCAAAGCATCACACTGCCTCTGCCGGCTTGCCTTCTTCCATTGCTCCGTGGTCCAGTTCTGGTGCTCCCGTGTCCGTTGTTGGTGCTTCCAGCAGTGGGCAGGGGTCAGCATGGGCACCCTGACTGGTCCCACACACAACAAACCACCATGACTGTGTGTTCTGACTCCTTTCTATCAGAACCAGCAGCAACTGTTTCAGCAGTCTGAGCTCCAGTTGCTGGTTCTGTTGGATCGGAACCACACGGGCCAGCCTTCACTCCCCACCTGCATCAGTGAGCCTTGGCCTCCATGACCCTGTCGCCGGTTCACCTCTTTTCCTTCCTTGGACCACTTTTGATAGGTCCTGACCACTGCAGACCAGGAACCCCCCACAAGAGCTGCAGTTCTGGAGATGTTCTGACCCAGTCGGCTATCCATCACAGTGTGGTTCTTGTCAAGATGGCTCAGATCCTCACACTCCACCATCTTGCCTACTTCTAGCACTTCAACTTTGAAGACAAAATGTCCACTTGCTGCCTGATATATCCCACCCACCAACAGGCGCCATGGCAACCAGATAATTGGTGTTATTCACTTCACCTGCCAGTGGTCACAATGTTGTGGCTGATTGGTGCATGCAGTTGATTGGAATGACTCCATGTAAAGTGAGAGAGGTTGCCAGTGAGGTTTCAGCTAATGGTTTTGGTTCTTGGAGTCTTACTAACTTCAGTATTTTACATAAAAAATGGATGAGATATGAGCAACATGCATCTCGCTGGTACCTTCTCCCACATCATCAGCCTCTTGAGCAGGAAAGGAAAACCCTCCGTCAGCAGAGGACTCTTGTTCACTTATGACATCACTCCTGATGAAGTGGTTGCTCTCTTTGTACAGTGGTTCATCTTCTCCTGGACATAAAGAGGATAAACATGTTTAATAATTAATGCACATCTTATTCACCATTGACCTTGCTCTTAGGAATAATGTTTGACGGCAAACATCAGCATTGTGAGCAGTGATATACACACAAATACCTGGTTATATACAAGATTCAAGTTAATTGGCAGAATGAAAAATGTATTTTCCAGCTCACTCATTCACTAACCTGCTCATTCGCTCACCTACTTACCTACTAATTAACTAGCTCACTCATTTACTCACTAAATAATTCACTCACACACCGGCTTGATTACTTATTTTACCTACTCACTCATTCGCCTGCTGACTTATTCGCTCACTCACCTACTTACTTACCCACATACTCACTTTTACTCACTCACTAACTAAATAACTCACACACCTGGTCACTTAATTACTTATTTACTTTATCATTTACTCAGCTACCTACTTGCAACACACTGACTTAAAATAATTCACTCACACTAACCCCTAATTACTTATTTACTCGCTCACTCACTTTCTTACTAAATAACTTCCTTGCATAGCTACGTACTCGCTTACTTAGTCATTTACTAACTAAACGACTCACTCACATACCTAACTACCTTCTCTGTACTCATTTTCTTACTAATTAACCGGCTCACACAACTAGTTACTTAATTACATTTTTAGTCACTCACCTTACTTACTTACCAACACACCCACTTATTAATTTACTTACTAAATAACTCACTCATACACGGATTTAATTACTTATTTTCCTGATCACCCACTCACTCGCTCACCTACTTATTTACCAACGCAATCACTTACTCATTTGCTCGCTCACTAACCTGCTTACTATCTAACATAAAAAAAAAGTAATGGCGTCATTGCTCCCGTTGTCCAGACTCACCTGACCCTGTTGTCAAGTTGTCGTGGGCGGAGCTGGCGGGAATCTCCCGGTCTGTCAAACCCGTGCGAGGATAAACGGGGAAACTCTCGGGGATCGGTTTCATCGGACCAAACACTCGGGGAATGACCTCCGCTTCCGTCCCACCCGCCACATTTGCCAGCACACCTCTCCCGCGTGGTGCGTGCGGCCTGTCGGCTCGGCGGCCAGTCGGGGAGGCAGCAAAGTCACGGACGGGAGAAGAAGTGTACAGGGAAGAATCTCCAGCAGGTGGATTCAGGCCGGTTGTCCCGGGAGTCTGAGAGGAAGTGGGAGGAGCCTCGATGATGGCGGATGGAGCGCTGAGATCAGCCGCGTAACAGAACGGGACTGGAATAGAACACAACGCTCAGAGTGAGACACTCAGTATTATTATTTTTGACTTTTATTTTTTTTAAACATTCAGTATTATTACTGCAAACAAAGCTGAAGCTTCTGGAACTCGGTGTCACCTTCCATGAGAGGTTTGGAGGAGACGTTGACCAGGTGGAGACTCCAGGAGAACCGCACGAGTTCTGGAGAAACGCCACAGTCTTCGCAGGAGGCGCTGACGGAGAACGACTGGTCCCAGGCCACCCGGTCTCCTCGGCAACGAGCGCAGTCAACCGCCACCTTCCTGGACGGGAACGTGCAGGAACTAATGGTCATATCGATATTCTAAAATGAGGTTATTTGAGAATGCGCGCCCGCAGTCGCCAGCCTCGCAGTCATACCCTATGACGTTTGGCGTGAGTGTGACGAAGGTCTCGGATGACGCCGAGCGCCCGCCGCTGCGGACGGCCAGCGTGAACCTGAACTGGTCAAAGTCGGGCTTCAGGGAAGTGGCGGGAAACGAGAGCAGCGAGGACGAGGTGGCCACGCGTCGCCTGAAACAGGAAGTGGCGATGGAGCTGACGGGTTCGCACGTCCAGCTGAAGCTATGGATGCAAAACGATACCAAAGACGTGTCAATTTGGAATGAATGTTCTTCTTTTTTAAGCTGCGTTTCCGTTAAAAAAAAAGCTCCTCCACCTGATTGGATTCATGGGGAAGTCGGGGTCGTAGGACCTCTGCGCGTCCAGGGTTACCATGGCGATGTTTCCGTTGTTAATGAAGATGTTGGTGCCGCCACTGATGGAGGCCACGGGAGGGGAGGGCGTCACCTGAACTCGCACGCTGTAGTTGCTGTAGACCACGCTGCCGAGGACCTGCACCTGCACCACAGCCGCGGCCGTCAGACCAAAGTCGCTCAGCCCCGCAAAATGTAGGCGCTTCGTTAATTAATATCAAAATGGATTACGTCTGTCAGTTTTCACTGAAAGTTGAGGCATAGTTTTTTTCACCATATGCTAAGGATGTTATGTAAAAACTACTGAACTAATTGAAATGATAATTTGTAGGAAGATGAATTTTAACCAAAAAAGGAACCCATTAAATTTTCAGGTAGATCAGAATCCCGGGGCAGATCCAGTTTTGTTTTTATTAACTTTTTGAGTTATTTTTTTTTTTAACATTTTGATTGCTTTCTAAGGAAATATTCTGTGAACCTTTATGAAAACATTGAAGCGTGTTTCTTATTGTCATAAATATTTCAGAACATAAACTTTAATTTCCTTTTTAGATTTTAAAACATTTCTAATATATTTATATATATTTCAGGACAAAGAATATTGTATAATTTCAGTGCAGATTTTAATTCATATATTTTTACACTTTCCTTAATTTCCCAGGAAATGGTCTATTTAGAACATTTTTATAAATATTTCGGGACCAATACCGTACAATAATTTCCATTGCATATTTAAGTTTTTTTCATCAATTTTTCATCAAATATTTCAGGACATATACTATACAGTAATTTCCGATTTTAATTTCTTTAACATTGTGACATATTACATTTACATTGTTTCCTTAAAACTCCTTAAAAAAATATTGAGTTAACATTCATTAAAATATCCAAGGTTATCTCTAATATTTCTTTCAGGACAAATATTGTACAGCAATTTCCATTGCAGATTTAAGTTTTTTTGCATTTCACTGAATTCTCAGGAAATGTTCATGAACCCATGTGACAACATTCAAGTATATTTCTAATATATTTTATAAATATTTTAGGACATATACTTTACAGTCATTTTCATTGCAGATTTTAATTTTTTTTTTACATTTTCATTAATTTCCCAGGACAAAATATGTAGGCATATTTCTAATATTTTTAATCTATTTGCAGGATGCAATTTCCACTGCATATTTTCATTACATTAATGTTTCCAGCATTTATTTATTTATTTATTTATTTTTTTTTTTAATTCTCAGGAAATTTGACATGGACCTTTTTTATAGGAAAAAAGTCAGGCATATCTAAATAATAATGCTGATAGTGAATTTTTGTTTTATGCTAGAATGAGCTCCTGGACATGTTGGCTTTTTTCCCACTTCAAATTTTAATAACCACATGATGACAAAAGTGGGGTCCACTGAAAACATCTACGTTGTGAGTCTTGTTACCCTGGCGACGGCGGTGTAGGTGTCATAGTTGAGGAGGTGGCCTGGCAGGAGGAGGCTCTGCCGCCGCGTGTCTGTGACAGTCAGAGGAAAAATCCGTCCGGCCGAGTCCAACAGTGTCCAAGAGTAGCTGAGACCCCTCGAAACCTCGCAGTCCACCTCGGACTCGTAGGCCACGCCCAGTCGGACGGCCTCGTGCCGCCGCACCTGCGAGAAGAGGATTTGCCCGTCGTTCACGTCTGACCTCTGACCTGACCCGTGCGCTCACGTCGCCGAAGAGCGTTGACGTACCCGCAGTCTGAGAGGCCCCATGTTTTTGACGGGCGGCGGCTGACATGGCCGCTCGACCACGAAGACGAGGCTGCTCAGGGACGCCGAGCTGACCAGGTTAGACGCCGTCACCTCGATCCTGAACTCTCCTGTCCTGCAGACACACACACACACACACACACACACACACACACACACACACACCACACACCACACACCACACACACACACCGCGAGCAGCTCAAGGACACTTTTAGCTACCGTCTCAGCCCGAGCTGGAAATCGAACCAGTAGCCTTCCGATTACTACGCGGCCGCCCTGCCAACTTAGTTTGCGGTCAATGTAGTTGAACGGTTAAAGACAAAAAATTACAATATTTAGGATGTAAAAAACACTTGGCAACGTTCACCGATGTTAACCCCAGAAACACACAAATAAACAAATAAATTAACATTTTTTTTCCATTTTCAAAGCTTAAATCCTTTAATTAGCTTCACGCCTAATCAGAAGTTTAAAGTTTCTATTTTCAAACTGTTTTTTAATTTTATTTTACATTTTTATGCTTTTTTGTCATAATAGCGCCCCCTATTTTAACAAGAAAAACAAAAAATATATAAATTATGAAGTTCGGAGTGGAATGTTTGGGGTGCCTTCTCTATGTCAATAAATTAACATTTATTTTGATGCATTTTTATTTTTTGAGCCGTGAAGGTTTATATCAAAAACTCACACTTAGCACCCCTATATTTGCTCTGCTGCCAACTAGTGGTTAAATATGGAATTTCATGAAAAATGTTGTAAAAAAATTCAATTACCAAACCAGAGGCTCAGAATGAAGTGATGCTCATTTTTTGGAACATATTCAAAAAAATTAGGTTTGAATGGGCGTCAATGGAGACCCGTTTGGGCCGAGGCTCCTGGGTGTGCGGTGGACCTGGGGCCTTTTAGACTGTGAAGGTGTGATGAGACGTCAAGTTGCAATTTTTAACCTTCATTCAAACCATTAATTTTTTGAAAAATCTCACATCAATAGCATGAACAGAGGCAAAAATATTGACTATCAAAAATACATAAAGTGACTAAAGGGACCCAATTGGGTCCTCGGCTCTTGGAGGGATAATGTTACATATTTATTCTATAATATATTTGTTGAAAAAAAAATAACATTTTCAACATGTGGCAAATGTCGCGACTGTTACGATAAAAAGTTACAATATTTAAATAAACACTGGAACGTTCTGTGTTATTACCATATATTTAATATTCTTACAAAGTTGATGAAAAAATGATATTTTCGCCGTATTTCTGCGATGTTTTGATATCTGATATTTTTTTTAATTAAAGCATTTGACTTTTCCCGAACGTTTTTGCTATTTGTAATTTTACTTTAACATCTAAATCTGTCTGAAACATTTGATGGTTCTGTGAAGCAGAGTCGGTATTAAAGGGCGGCGACTCGCCTGCGGTAGACGTGGCGCTCGGCGCCGCGTCCTCGCCTCGCGGCCCCGTCCCCGAAGCTCCACAGGAAGTCGACGTCGGTGCCGCCGTCCACCCGGCAGCTCACTGTCACCGTGCGGTTCTGCAGGACGGAGGCCCGGTGGACCAGCCGGTTCAGCTTCACTGCGCTCTGGACCACGATGGGGAAGGCCTCCGATGTGAAGGTGGTCCGACCGCGAGACAAGACCACGAACACATCATACCTGCGGGCACCAGACGGGGGTGGAGGGGATGAATGGCGGCTTTAAGGGTTATAAATACTTATTTGCTCACCTTCATGTGCCTTTACAGAACAGTTTTGACCGTTCAATTTATCAGATATTTTCATTATTTATCATACTTATTTTGTAATTTTTGAGACCTTCACACTGGCATTCATCTGCCAAAATGTTCAGCTTTTTCAGCTCCTTCTATACTTTTCTGATGTCTTTTATACTTTTTTAAAATATTCAGCTTTTTTTCACACAAAAATAACAAACCAAGTGACAGGAGAGACTTCATATACTTTTAAACTCTTTTACTCCACTTTGAAATTCAACTACTTTGTCAACAATAAAAACTCCATTAAAACTCTAAACTGCTCAAAAGACCTTTAACTATTACAATCCCATTTGGCCATTTTATATTTGTTATTATTTCTGAATTAACAGTTTAAACTTCTCAAAAATATTAACATTTTTCAGATTTTTTTTTAACCATAGCATCATAATGGCATATTTTCTCAACCGTATGACATCATACTGGTATATTTAGCGATCCTGTCACGACTCATCGCAGTTCTTTAAGGACACTTTTTGGCATTAATGTAGCAGTTTTCACCATTCGACAATTCCATTCACCTCGTAGCATTCATGTGCATTTACCCGATAAAGTTATACATACGTGTGTGTGTGTGTGTTTTGTGTGTACCTGCCAGGAGCGTAGTATCTCTTTGTGACGACCCTGCTGGTGGTTCTGGTGGATTTGGAGTCCCCAAAGTACCAGAGCAGATCCACGGGATCCGGCCCGGCGGCCTCGGCCAGGAAGGTCACGTCCGTGTTTGTGGCGTAAACGCGGCTGGCTGCAAAAATCCTGACGGCTGAAGGACAAAACGGGCAGAAACTTCAATGAAACCATCGCAGACACTTTTAACATCTTCAAGAAAGGAAAGCAAAATGTCCTTTTTTTTTCTAGAACACTTAGAAAAATAATCCTCTTTTCATGCCCATGTGTTTTGTCCTGCTCAGTGGGTAAATCCCTCACCGCTGTCTGTCAGGCTGCTAGCGGAGCTCCGGCTGGTGGGGGGTTGCCAGGTTGGATTTGACGTGTGTCGCGGCGACGGCAGCGGCTTCCCCTCCACGCGCACCACCGCGCGCCGGCTCCGAGGAGGCACCGGGTTCTCGGCTCGGATCTCGGAGCTCCGTGACGCGGTCACGCTGGACCCTGCTGCCCTGCTGAACCGCGCCCGCCGCTCCCGATGCACTGACCTCACGCTCGGAGCGTTTAGGAAGAGCTCTCCGACTGGATCCTGAGCCAAGATGCGGGTGTGGAGGGAGGCGCAGCTGATTGGACCGGACGCTTTGACTCTTAGATGGTACCGGCCCGCTATTGGCAGAGACGCGTTGATGCTCCACCCCTCGGTTGTCCTGTTCAGCAAAGCGGCATCGCCCAGAGTAAAAGTCCAAACCACTCGGGGGTCGGTGCTGCTCACACAGCCGGCGACCTCCAGACGAAATTCAGACTGCGTCGCGACTACTGACGGCCACTTCCCAGAAGGCCTTAGGGCCGGCGTCCGCACAACCAAAGCCCGAGGCAGGACGGCGGCGAGCAGCACCGATGCGGGATCGGCGCGGGAAAACACGGAGGC
This sequence comes from Dactylopterus volitans, assembly GCA_901007715.1. Taxonomy (NCBI): domain Eukaryota; kingdom Metazoa; phylum Chordata; class Actinopteri; order Syngnathiformes; family Dactylopteridae; genus Dactylopterus; species Dactylopterus volitans. The sequence goes on from CAAKHG010020843.1 coordinate 16,524, forward strand.
CGCGAGGCGGTAGCATCCAGCAGCGGCGGGCAGGCGGCAGCAGAGGTGGAGGCGCAGGCGGCAGCTGGACTGATGAGAGGTGTGAATGAGGGGGGCGGCGAGGGGACGGGAGGCGCCGTTGCCATGGCAACTGTGGTGCAGCCTGAGAGCGTTCCCATTGTTACTGTTGTCGCAGTCGAGATGCCAGTCACTCGTTTCTCCTGTGTGACGCTCGCTTCCATCAGAGGCGCCGCTGACGCCGTCGCAGTCGCTCGCGCCCTCAGCGGTGAGCCTGAGGAGGAGGCGGAGGAGGCGGGGCCTGGCG
>CAAKHG010020844.1:10747-31677 GCA_901007715.1 Dactylopterus volitans
GGGGGTGGGGGGGGGGGGGGGTGGTGGGTGGGGGTGTGTGGGTGTTGGGGGGGGGGGGGGGGGGGGGGGGGGGGTCCGTCCGTCCGTCGTCTCGTGAGGCACGCAGAAAGCCTGCGAGGTTGACTTTCACTGTCTTTTGCTGTCTTGGTCAACTCTCTGTCAGTCGAAGAACAACTAGATGTTCAAAAAACACTGAAACTGGATTGTGTGTTTACGAGTTCGACAGTGGATAAAACTTTGAAATATAGAGCAAATTAACGTGGTTTTTCTTTTCTGTTTAGTTTAAGCAGTAGCCTGGTAATTTGGGAGGATATTGAATTTTATTAGCTGTGGAAGGTCAAGTCATCTCCAACAAACTTAAATGGAGTGCTTCTAATTATCCTTGTTGATATATATGAGCATATATATATATATATATATATATATATATATATATATATATATACACACACACATAGTGGTGGACAAAGAGAGGAAGAGGGCAGTGGTGATAGATGTGGTGATACCAGCGGATGCCAACATCAGAAAGAAGGAACATGAAAAGGTTGAAAAATACCAAGGGCTGAAAGAGCAGCTGGAACGGATGTGGAAGGTCAAGGCTGCCGTGGTCCCCGTGGTAGTAGGAGCATTTGGAGCAGTGACCCCCAAACTGGGAGACTGGCTCCAGCAGATCCCAGGAACAACGTCAGAAGCCTCAGTCCAGGAGAGCGCAGTCCTAGGAACAGCTAAGATACTGCGGAGAACCCTCAAATTCCCAGGCCTGTGGTAGAGGACCCGAGCTTGAGGACACAGATACCACCCCACGAGGGTGAGAGGGACATTTTTTTATATATATATATATATATAAATATTTTTTTACCCAGCATAATACTTATTTTCTGCTATATCTTTGAACCTCATCCTTGACAAATACCTTGTATTAAACAAAAGACTAAAAATGAGACTGAAACTAGTGAAGAGAAACGGTAAATTGCACAAACGAACTAGCAAGCTAAACAAGTAAATCAGCATAAAATATACCCCTCGACTGGAATGTCAAAATGACAAAAGTTGAAATGAAACAGAAACGGAAAAAAAGTGATGAAAACGGCAAAGCTGCAAGGGTCTTGCTCGCGACGCGACGTTTTAATCAGCTAACACTAGCGGTGTCAAAAAAAATTCTGCTATCTGATGGGCTAATTTCTCTGGAGGTGTCTATGACTCCAAACCCACTCTCTGAGAGCTGAGGATTCGAAGTCTGCTTGTGGATGTTCGCCGGGAGACAGTCGGCCCAGTTGGCCGACCAGTAATCAGAGGGCGACTGGTTCCATCTCCAGCTCGTCAGAATGTCCTTGAGCAAAATACTTAGCCGTGTGAATGAGTTAATGAGGCCGAGGTAGTTTAAGGAGCCTCGAGTACCGTAGAAAAGCGCCATGTGAATTGTTTTTTTTTTTTTTTTTTTTTTTTTGCCATTTAGTGGAACCGTTTGACCGAAATGAATCTTGAAGCGCCTGGAACCTTCCCGAGCTGGCGCTGTGACGCCGCCTCTGAGGTGAATGTAACATTTACTGTAAAGCTAAATGGAGGGTGACGTGAGAACGCAAACAATGGTGGCGCGGAGGCCGCTTTTCTGCCACAGAGCTGGCGAACGACCTAGAAAAAGTTCTCTCTTGTGGTCACGGCTGAAATTAATTCCATTCTGCAGTAACCTCCATGTCCCAGCAGTCACGCGCTGGCAAACATGAAATATGCTAAAAAGAATGGGAGTGTCTGGGTAACGGGGCAGGCAACAAATATGCAGTTGTGTATGCTGGAGTGATACTGGGAGCCACCTCCCATGGGAAGATCAGAGGAGGTTGGGTCATAGCGTGTCCACAATAACTTCAGCAGGCTGGTTTTCACTGCACAAAATGGAAACTCAAAGCTTCTGGGGTTCGGGCCTGTTGTCTCATAACGCGACTAAATTAAAGTCAGCTCAGGAAAAAAAAAAAATGGGACTAAAGCAAGGTTTGGAATCGAGATAGCCGCCAAACGAAGAGCAGGCTCGGACGAGGAAGGAAGGAGGAGGACGGGTGGGAGGATGGCAGGGCAGATTCCTGGGAGTTTGGTGGATCCTCATGTGGGGGCGGCTTGACTGGCGATGCATTCTTGGGCAGCTCCAGTGTTTGGCTAATTTAATGATCGGAGGGTTTCCGATGGCGCATCTGCGTCTCCCCCATATCGCCCGACATGTTTTGGCGCTCCTGTCTCCTTCAGTTGGTGCAACAACCTGTCTCAAAAATAGCAAACACGAGAGAAGGAACTGGAGCTCGTCGGCTCAGTAAAACACGGCACTGTGCTGAAACCATGGCAACGCGAGGAATTCCACTCAGTCGAGCCCAAGAATCAGGAATCAGGGCCTTGATGTTCATGGCTTTGCAACAGAGCAACAAAAAAAAAAAAAAAAAGCTTGGGGAGGGAGATGAAGGACGGAACCCGTTCAAATCGGGAATGCATCCTAAACTTTATGTGAGAAATGAAACATGATGACGCCTGAATTCCATATCATAATCATTGCAATGTCCGCGCATTGAGGCATTTGAAAGGGATTTAACAAAACATTAAAATGCATTATGTGCATATGCATACGTATAACATGTGCATCAGAAACAGAATTTTGGCTCTGAATTATTTGTAACATGCGGTTTATCTAAGAGTTAAGGATGACTGGCTGCAGAGGCGACAGTTGGTGTTCTTCCTCCGGCAGCTGAGCTCGGTTGATTAAAAAAAAAAACTGTGCCGTGCAATTTGGATGAAATGGAAAGCGTGTCCCACTTTCCATTTGCATTGTCCTCTCTATGATGGTTGGATGTTGCATCATGAAGTCACTCGACTAAACTCTGCAATGTTCCGGACGAGCAGAAACTGGAATGGTTGTTCAAGTTTAGCGTTCTGTTTATCTCAAAGGCCCAGAGAAGAAGACCGCATCGAACTTTGTTACACCGCCGTCTGTGGTTTAAGAGGTCAGTTATGATTCGACGGAGATGAGGCATCAGATAGTTCCTCCCAGTTGTCTTTCTTTTGAAAATATATACTATGCATTCTGGCGTTGACTCATTTCTATCTCTGCGCAGACTGGAAAACGCTCCGGTCGGATGAGTCTGCTGCAACATGGAAGCATGGATCCATCCGGCCTTGTATCAACAGTCCAGGCTGGTAGCGGTGGTGTGATGGTGTGGGGGATATTTTTTTTTGGTACGCTTTGGGCTCCTCAGTGCAAAATGAGCATCGTTTAAAGGCCAAAGCCCACCTGAATATTGTTGCTGACCATGTCCACGACCACAGCGCTCCATCCTCTGATGGTTGCTTCCAGCAGGATAGCGCACCATGTCACACAGCTCAAATAATCTCAAACTGGTTTCTTGAACATATCAGTGAGCTCGCTGCACTCAAACGACCTCCACAGTCAATTCCACCAGAGCGCCTTTTCGGGGTGTGGAGGACGAGGCGATCCACATCACGGACGTGCAGCCGACTTATCCGCAGCAACTGTTGATGATATCGTGTCAATACGGACCAAAATCTCTGAGGGATGTTTCCAGCACCTTGTTCAACCTGTGCCACCAAGATTTAAGGTAGTCCTGAAGGCAAAAGGGGGCGCGACCTCGTGTGGGAGGGGTGGACCTAAAAAAAAAAAAAGTGGCTCGTCAGTGTATAAGAGCAGTGTAATTTAATCGGCATGGTTAACAGCATACCGGACAGGGCATAAATCACGCTGTGTCAAGAAAAGAAAAGGAAGAGAAGAATTGAACAGAAGTGGTTACTCTGGCGCTTTGTGATCTCGCTGTGTCGTTTTCCTCCGCTGTTACTCAGTCTTTCCGACTTTCTTTCATAGTTTGCAGGGCTTCAGTCCTCTAACCTGTTTTTAATGGAAGTGGCGGGCGCGCTCACAGGAGACTGATGCAACACCGTACGCTTCAAAACTTTTGAACATGTGCGGAGTAAACAAATACAGAACACTAAAAAAAACAGGAATAAGGGGCTTTACTGTACTCGGACGTGTAATGGAAAAAGATTCATTGTGATGCTTTTCCTTGTTTTTCCCCAATTCTGGATCGAATCAGCAGATGGCACAAAGACTGCAGTCCAGCCAGAAGTCTGATCAGTCCGCTCTGTGGTCCAATAAGGCAAAATCAGTTAATTATTTAGGTATCAGAAATGTTCAAATATTCTCACTTAATGGATTTGATTTTCCAACTGGGGCATCTAAAGTCAGCATAAATATAGGTAACATACATAATAATGACAATCACATATATACAACGAATGAACACACACTGAATTTTCACCAACTCTGGAGCTCCCCTTGGTTTTCTGGAGCTTCATGGAGACTTCCAGCTCATTGTTTCGCTGCCAATTTCTCATGTTTTTGTTTTCAGGCACAACGGGCAGCTGTTTTCAAAGAGGATCTCCATAAATATGTAATGAACATGGCGCACATGGCGTGGTGAACATAGTGGAGCGTCTAGCGGCTAAAGAGCCCGCTATTTCTCTCAGGAGTTGATAGAGACTGAAAACGTTCATCATTCATTCATTCAATACAAATCAAAAATCATGAACTCTCCACTACATCACCTTAAAAGGTCATGATGTGTCAAGGGTCGTGCCTTCCACACGTGGCCAAAAACATCACCTTCAAATCTATTTTATTTATAAAATGTAACAAGTAGACGCACTCTAATGTAGTTTTTCATAGGTAAAAGGGGCACCTTTAAGTTTCTATTAATGCAAAGCTGTTGTAAGAAACGATAGCGTCTCCCATTAGGACACATTTCATATCATTAATTATTTTAATGCCATTATCTGGTTTAGAGCTTCCACTAATGGGTCCCCAGGAGTAGTTGATAAATACATTAATTAACAGTTATCTGCTAACAGCGTCATCAAAGTGCGTTGTAAAAAAAAAAATAATAATAATAAAATGTGTTAAAGGTTTTTAAATGCATAAAATGTAAACCAAATAAAGGGGAACTTAAAGTGAAGTGTGACCCAAAGTGCTAGAGAAATTAAAAATACACTATCATATCTGACATAGCAGAACTGGAAATCCACAATGCTTGAGATAAGCAAAAGCCTTTGCATGGACGGGAGATAAGCGGAGTCTGGTGGAGAGGCCGTCTTGGGAAATTCTCTGCTTTATTCTGCCATTGCTTCGATTCCGATTCAATCCCAGGAGCAAGAGTTTAACGGACCATTTAATTGCAAAATCAGATTAAATCCCTGATAGCCTTGAAATGGTGTCAGTGCGAAGTGTTTTCTCAGACACTCAAGGAGCACTTAGTATGATTTAATTGTTGTTACGTCGCCGTCGTAAATTGTAGCATCATGAAGTCCGCGGTCTCACACTGAAACGCTTTATTAAAGGTGTGTGTGTGTGTGTGTGTGTGTGTGTGTGTGTGTGTGTGTGTGTGTGCGGTTGTCTGTGCGCCGCGGAATGTTTCGGCGGCACTGTCTTAAAAATATCCTTATCTATGACACACATTTGGGCGGATAGATGTAGCTGTCTGCTCCCGAGGCCGGCTTTACGCAGCTCAGACGGTGCGCTGCCTTCCACTCCAGATTAGCAGCAGCTCACGGCCAAGCATCCTCCCGCTCGGCCTTCCCTGCTCGCCGCAGACAGACAGCAGACCATGCAACAGACAGTCCAGTCTGTAATCCCACCGAGGGGTCCTGCATATCCCTCACTCCTCCGGGTCCAAATCTTGGATTACGAAGGTGAGGTTGGTCCATAGAGAGCAGGGGGGGGGGCTCCTCACACCTCATTACGGAGAAAGCAGGATAAACCACTGAAAATGTCTGAGCTGGGTGGGGTCACAGGTGGTAGAGTTGAGCTTGAGGAGCATGCATATTAAGCTGATTGTCCTATAATGGAGGTTATGGGAACCAAAACAACCTACTTATGCTCACGCGCGACTTTTCCAAAGGCGAAACGGCTCGGCGAGCTCAGTCTGAGGTAGAGTGATAAAATCATTACAATGGCGTGCCGCCGGGACTTGGAGAGCACTGGTCGGGCCTAATGGAGACACCAAAGTGGTACCAGGCAGGCGGGCGACTGCAGCAAATAGTGCTGGGAGACCACAGAATGAGCATTAATGACAGAACTGCCTGTATTGGTTAGAGGGCGCTTCTCCCGTCCTGCCTCCGGGGAATCTCTGGTTACAACACTCTGCTGGTGATGCAACCTCCAGACTTCACAGCATCAGTCCGTCTGCTCCCTGCGACTTTGCTTTCTGCTTTTAGCATGATGGAATGAAGAATTATCAAAGAACAAAAAAAAAAAAAAAAAAGAAAAAGTAAAAAAAAAGTATGTGGCCTGTATCTCATTGAGCAAAAAGCTCCTTGGCAGTATTGCAACCGGCTGTTCATAATAACGTTAAGGGTTTAAAGACGGAGACTTAAGGGGTTTCGACCTCTACATGGAGTGTAAACGAAATTTCCCAGGGGAACCTGCGAAGACGAGAACATTTTCAAGAGCCATTACGGACGACCACTGACAAGCGCACCGAGCAACGCTATGCTAATGCCGGAGGCCTAATTAGAGTCGAAGCAATTTCTAAATCGAAAAAAATGTGACAAGGAAGGTCTGGAGGATCCGTTGTCCATCTGTTTTAGATCGTGATGAACCAGAATAAAAACGAGCCGCCGATTAACAACATGAGCGAGCAGCATGAGAACATGATGGGGGCTTGATTGCATCCGCAGCTGCACTGCGACCGGGAGACGGTTTAAATGCTAAACCAAAGTGGCCAGTGTGAAAGTGGAAATCCATGTGATGCAAATGTGATGGGGGTTTTAATATATTTCCTTTCATGTCCCAGCCAATCCAGTCCGTAAACAATGGAGCAGACTTACTGTAACTTGCACTGTAACTGAATGCACTCTGATGGAATTATTCCCTCACATTATTCCGCCCTCATATTCTGGTTTGGATTACGTTTCACTGCGAGCGGCCCTTTATATTTGCAGTCCAGAAGCAATGTGATCTCCAACGAAGCGCTCTGCTAAATTACCATATTGGCACCGGTTTTGAAAAGTGACTGCCGCCTTTAAGCGGATGCCTGGGAAATCTCCCGCGCTGCTTTTCGGGGGGACGCCACGCCGAGAGATGATTAGTTATGCCGTGTGTTCCGACAAGTCGCTTGCCGAGGTTTGACACGGCGGCGGCGCGTCCGGGTCTGACGGGTGGCACTCGGATTTGAACTGACAACCCCGAGGTGCGGCCGTGTATTCTAAGCGCGCCCGCCCGCCTTCATCTGTAAATATAAACTCTCCTCCATGTCTTATTTGAAGTTGCCTAAACCAAGTGGGTCCCACACCGTGCTAAGAAGCCCTCTCGGAAGAGGATTTGGATTGGCTCTGTCAGCACACATATGTCAACTCAGATTGTCTGTCTCAGATTAATGCTTGCCCTTCCTATCGGATTAGGATTAAGGTTTGGACAATGCAGAATAAAAGATTAAGAGAGGAGACAATTGCATTAGAAACCTCTGAAGCGACGTTTTCCAAAGAGAGATTACTTGCCTTTTCTTATCTTTTCTTTGCGGTTTTGGGGAGATACGTGGATTTCAGCAATGTCTTCACAGCGCTTTAAGATTAACACCTGCATTATTAAGCCTCAGCTACATCTGAACTCTCCTGAAACATAATGTACTTTTGATGCCCTCAAATGTCTGACTCTAAAAAAATCAGAAGACACACTGACTGCCTTCAACTCATACTCAAATGGAGCGTGTTTACTTCGTGCTTGCGGTGTCTTGCTGATTGTAGATTAATCGTGCTGGCTTCCCCTTGAAAGCGCAGACTCACAACGCAGGAGGTTCTCGAAAAATGTCTCAGCCACATAAATGTTCAATTTTTAAACGTTTTTCTTTTCCGTTTTTAGTCGTTATATTCTCAAAGGACAAGTTGAGTAGATGTGATCTTTTTTATAAAGTCAAAAAAAAAAAAAAGAGAGAGAGAAATGCATACAGCCCTGTTCACTGGATACCGCTTTGTCTGTCACACGTGTCACTTTCCTAACTCGACATGACTCGGTCACGTTGCCTAATTAGCGTCTAGCTTTAGCCTTAATATAAGTGCTGTAAGACTAGAGAACATGAGACACTGCTCAGCTTTGGAGATGTTTTACCCTTGAAAATGTGTGGTTCACCCCACCTCTGCTATTGCCATCCCCAGCCTCCTCCCCGTCTCTGCAAATCGTTGCATCTGCCGTCACATGAAGGCAAACTAGTCCCTGCATGACTGACATCTGAGGCGTTTCGACTTTCCCGAAGAAACGTTAATGGCGCTTAAGGTTCGCCTTGCACCTAATCTGTAAAAAATGTCCTGTATTATCGCTTCCTCTAAACTGTTTGTGTGATGTTTTTATTTTCTTTCTCTGAATTCATTCCCCTGTGGCGTAGCTGCCAAGTGGATGTGCGAAGTCGCTTGATGCTCACGGCTGCCAGGTGTCTATTTTCCTTGTCTTCCCAACCTTCAAACAAAAGCAGCCTCCCTTACAACAGCCGGGAGGGATGTGCGCTAACAGCAATTCCCCAGCCGGGAGCCTAGCAATTACAGCACCCCTCCTCTATCCCTGTAATTGCAAAGGGAGCTGCTTCCTCAGCGATCAGACCGCTAGCCTGCCACCAGGGAGACTGGATTCATCAGCTCCGGCAGCCCCAGGTAAATGAGGGCGTTTTCCTGGAGAGTTAAATAAAGGTTTGCTCGTTAACGAAGCAGCGTGATTCATATCTCGCTCCAACCGTAACCTTTGCTCCGCGGTTTCGGCTGCGCTGCGTGATGGATGGGACGGTTTGTGGGAGACGACCCGGGCTGCCTGCTTGGAAAAAAGAAAAGATTGTGGTTCCGAGATTAAAAACAAATGTGCAACATCCAATGCAGACTGTTAGATCATCAGTGGCACAATCAGCCCCGCAAACCTGATTACCTCTGCCTTCGGGTTATCGCGCAAACTAGAAAAGCGTTTACAACTGCATAAACACATCTAATGACCGACGGTGGCTTGAAACCTGACCTCACTTGATATTGCAAAATGCGGAGAGTTATGTGTCACCGGGAGACACAAAGGAAAGCCAGATTTCTTTTGTTTTTTGTTCTTCCCATTTTTCATTTCTTTGGGGATGGGGAGAAACCCGACACTGTGTTTGTGGGGGTCATGGCAACATTGGTGGCAGCAGAAGCCTGAGACATGCTAAAAGACATTAACGGCGCTGCGCTAATTAGCTCGTTAGCTCCATAATGGGAGAGAGGGTAAATTACACACAGCGGCGCGCCTTCACCTGCAGGGGTCCAGAGACATATCAATTGGAAGAAGTGCCATTCAAGAGGAGCACAAGTTCTCCATATTCAGCAAGTTAAAAACAATTATTCAAATTAATTTTTGTCAGTCTAGTTAAATCGTTTAAGTCAACCACAACAGAGTAATGCAGTACAAACCCCATGTATGATTTTGGTAAAACATATTTATTTGTTACTTCATAAAAATGACATGACTGCACCACTTTAATCGACGCCTCAGCCAAACGTGCTTCATTTCAAGGTTTTAAAGCATACAGCTAAAAATAATGACTCATGAACACCAGGGTTCTTGCAATGTATCATCGAGGGCCATCTGTTGAAATGCAGACGGTTGTATGTTTATAAAGGCTGAATAAAACTCAACCATACATCATTCATTTTGGCCCATGATAGGCGTTTGTCATGGATTGCATAAAAAGAAGTGGGACATAGCTTCCGGGTCTGAGAAGTTGAGGTGGATGTGCCTAAAAATCTGCAGTCCTTCAAATGGCCAGCAGGGCGCAAAAAGAGGACAGACTGTGCAGCAGTCGGAGGAAATGACCATTCTGCTTATGTGATGTAGTGCCTCTGTAAAGAACCGGATGGGTTTATGGGATAAATCGCTAGTTTTTGAGTCTCCAATGCAACGGGTTGATTATTTTTGCAAATCCTGGTCCGGGCTAGAGAAAAATAGACGATGACGCCAGGTATTGTTTAGGGGTGTGGCTACATTGTGATCGCAACGGTGACACCTCAGTCAGATCCACCTCTCACGCCTCCCTGGCTCTCCCCTCTCCCCAAACTCTGGAAAAAAAGATATACAACCCAAAAACCAGTGGGTGGCGTCAAAGCGGTTCTGTCCACTCTTTTATATGGTCTGTGAGTTATTCCCAAAATTATTCTAAATCTCTTCTGCCCACTGGAAGTAGAGCACAAAGATTTAGATTAATGCTTATAATATTGTCGCCGTCACTCACGAAGGGTGAGGGCGTCATTAACACATCTAGTATCTAGTAAAAAAAAAAAAAAAAAAACCCAGTGCAGAATGATCCATTAGGGCCATTTTAGTCCAGCACAATGAATGTAATTGAAGTAATAAATGAGCATTATTCAGCAGCTTTTTGGTAAATGGACAAAATCAGCCCAAAGGTATTGTGACAGGAGCTGGCGCTGCGTGCCACTCAACCCTCTGTTGTAGAAACAGCATAAATAGCGGTCAGGACAAAAACATCACGGTGGAAATCTATGTTATCATATTAGCTCGGAGTTGGCTCAAGGGTCAGCCATAAGCTCGCTGCCATTAATGGATCCGTGTTTTATTGCGGTGCTTGAGAGATGGAGGCAGTGCCATCAGTCAGGTCTAATTGACATGATGAGGAGCTGTTACTGTATTGATCCACCTGGCAAGTGACACTGGATCAGCTGAGGCCTGTATCGACCTTACTAAGTGAGTCCACGGACCTCTGAGGGTCAGGGAAATGTTAAGGGGATATTACTAGTTTGTACGCGGGATCTCGTGCAGGGGCAAGGTGACGCGAAATCAGCTTTTTGGACTGGTTGCGCATAAGTCGCCAAGTTTTGCAGGCCATATCATCTCTGCAGTGCTGTGGAGAAACATCTGGCGGCAACTATTATTTTTCTACAATGGGTTGGAGGTGGGAGGGCAGTGCTCCCGCTTGTTTATATTTCCTTAAAACTATCACAATAGTCTCAGGCAGTGCTAAGTGCAGGAAGCAGCTGTGGTGCCCCCTCCAGACAGCGCCATAGGGGACCTGAATGGCAGGACCTTCACAGCACTGTCAGAGCTGAAGAACGCCCCATCCAACAAAGATTTTGAAAAGGGTAACATGGTAGCAGACGGGGAGGAGAAGGCTGGCCCAACCTGGCAGCCAATAGCTGGCTCGCACCCACAGTCTATATCTGGTTAGTCGCGCTAACGTGGCGCCAAAAAGGATGTTCTAGTTAAAAAGGATACTGTCCCAGCGTGTAATACCCGTAAAAACCATTGTGCTTTTAGGAAATCGTTTATGTATTGGGAGAGAACATAAAGTGTTTGGTAGATCATGAATACACCTGGTCAGGCAGCTTAGTGAGTTCATATCATAACAATAAATAATCATAAAATAGACTTCTGAACTTTTTACACCTCGAGCAAATACTGTACATACACTCTATAACATTATCTCCAGAATCGAACAATTATTTAGGAAAAAAAAACAAAACAAAAAAAACAGAGGAAGGGAAGGAACCAGCATGTTGTCCCCTCAGTCCCAGCCAAAGTCATGACCAGTCATCTGGTAGAACCGGCTGTTGAAGGGTTTGTAAAAGTCTCTTAGCTGCTGCACCACCTCCGGGTCGATGTTAGGATGGGTCCTGCCTTTGGTTTTGCCCAGGCAGTGTGGCTTGCTGTTCCCTTCGGGTCTCTTAAGGCAAGGGAAGCCCTTTGCTGGGTTAAAGTGGAAATGTTTCTCTGTCACCACCCTCCTGAGCCCAAGAAAGTCCTGCACGCGCGCGACCTCACCTGCAGGGTCGCTAATCAGGCGCTCGCCGCTAACAAACAGCAGCTGCTCCATCGGGAAGTACTGGAGCCAGCGCTCCAGGTGCTTGGCATACATGCCGATTTGAACGGCGCTCCAAGCGGTGTCAATCAAACCCGCCGACATGTTCTTAAAGGTCAGGCTCTCAAAGGAGGGGATGTCGGGCTTCTTGGAGCGGGTCTGGGTGTAGTCGGAAATGGCTCGGGTGACGGGATCGCGCACCACCACAATCAGCTTCGTGTCTTTAGACATGGTGTAGATGCGAGCGGGGACCTCCTTGGTGACGTAGTAGCTGGGCGTCTTCTCCATCGTCAGCTGGCCCTCGGACGACTTAGGCATCAGTTCCCTGCAAAGGGCACAAACACACCGGTTGACCCATTGCGTGTAAAACACCAAAACTGCAACATTCGATGCCGACCACTTTCTGAGCCAACGTCAAAAAAAAAAAGCTCGCGCGCGGGAAGATGAGATATGACACTGTCTCCTCGTGGCAGGCCCGAACTACTCAATCACTCATCAGGAAGACAAATGTAGACATCGTGGAGCAACATTAACGGGGTCCCTGAGTGTATGCAAAGTGACAAGGGCTGGTGGGTTGAGCAGGAGGCCTCCTCAGTCATTTGCGATTGCGTGTGAGCACAATGCACAGTTCATGACATGTTCGCGCAGACGCTCCTCTCCCGCTGCCACGTTTAATCTACCTTAAGACCTCAATTTCCTTTCAAACCCCGCAATCCTCGCATTGAAATATTGCACACCCTCATTACGGCGTACAAAGGGCGGTTTTAACCGTGAATGGGCAGCGTGATGCTCCCTGCCGTCGTGCCAAGACAGATGACTGCACCTCCATGTTTGCCTGTAATTTTGCGCAAAAATGTTGGCGAAGCCGCGCACTCCCTCGGAGAAAATGCAAAGCCTCGAGCGCTGCCTTTTCTCATAACTGTGTATTATACTTGACCCTGGATGTTTCTAGTTGATCATAATATAGCCTGTTAACTGCAGCCCTGACTGGATAATGGCTAAAGTAAGCCAAGGGGGATTAGGGCTAAGCCAAACACGCGAGAGCATTAGAGGCTGGTTGACTGCCTTTGCTGGCTGGCTGGCTGGGTGGCTGGCTTGTCTCTGGAGAGAGAATTGGAGAGATACATGGCAAAAGCGATGAGAGCCAAATTGTGAAAAAAAAAACAAAACAAAAAAAACGCACACACACACACACACAGGAAAAAAAAACAGATTTTTTTTTACACAAAGGATATGTGTTGTTAACAACCATTCCCAATACAGTATATTAACCTTCGTGACAGACCGTGTGAGGGATGCCATGTTTTATGGGTGTTGTTGTTGTGGCGTAAAACTGAGGCTCAGGACTGACACGCATGCCGTACTCGCTGGCGCGGCCGACCGGGGCGATTAATGGCACAGCCGTTGTGAACGTCTGCAGTTTTTTCCGCTTTCAGAAGTCAAAATTTCTGGCACGGTCAGTATTTCGCATGCAGGTGCAGCATGTTGGCGAGGATGCGTGGATAAAGTACAAAGTGAGATTCCACCCTGCTCTTAAATTCTTAAAGCTGACTGGATTAGTTCTTTTTTTTTTACACATGATCCAGCCTGGTCTGTAGCAATGGCATATTAATATTACATCAGTTATAACGTCATTTGGTTACCAACTATGAGTCATTTGCAACATATTTTCCAAAGCCTTTTTTTTTTGGGTTTATTTGTTTTCTTTGCCTAAATCTACCATAGGATTGACACATTTTTAATTTGAATTTTGAAGGGTAAATTTAGTTTTCAAAAAGCTGTGTTGCCATGTTGATTTTCGTTGCGTTTTGTTTGTTCCAGGAAAACGTCGCCCTCAAAATCACATGCCATTTATCACGATGGAGGTCTGTGGGGTCTAAACTGTGCTTGATGGCACACAAAAAGCTTAAAATGGATGTCATTGTCATTAAAAGTGACATGCTATCATGGGAGGTCTCCTGCAGACATGATAATTGTCTTCAAATGTTAATACAGGCAGTGCAAAGAAGCCTCCTCCTCTGCCATTATATGTGGACAAAAATAGATACTCGCATTCAGAAATAAGATATATACAAGCCGCGATGTTTTGCGTTCGCAAGCACCTGCCCCCAACGTACGTGTCATGCATGTCTGAGCCAGTCTAAATTTGCCCGTCATAGCTTTTGCTAATACTGTTTTCGTAGTCGATCTTAGTCGAACGACGGGGAAGCGGAGGAGCCGAGTCATTGATGTGATTACCATAATTTCCGACCATCTGTTGGTGCGCGCCGAAGGAGCTTCGATGTCTCCGCCGCATACCCGGCAGCTTTCATCTTACAAAAGTATGCGGGTGGAAACAAGCAAGGAAATGGACGGCGGGACTTTCGCTGCGTGGAGCACTGGGGAAAGAGTCGGCGATTATGGGAAAATGAGGCATCATCCATCCCTCGTTAGCGCGCCACAAACACATCGGGGGTGCACTTTCTTATGCAACGCCATCACCTAATGTCGCCGGCTCTTTTGACTGACTTACACATTTGTTCCACTTCTCTCTCCCCCCGAGAGCCTCGGCTGATATTATACGCAGTGGAAAAACCGCAAACCTCATCGAGGTAATAGGTATGACAGACGCAAACACCTCTATCTCTCTGCAATTATCCTCTTGCATCTCTTGGATAAACATAAGTGGACCGCTGTAGGCCTTTCTGAGAATCTCAAGGGACGCAAAAAAAAAAAAAAAAAACTTACTACCAATCTAACTTTCCACTTAGTCCCCGAGCAAAACAATCTGTGTGAGAGGAACATGCATTATTCATCGTAGCAGAGATAGAGCATTGGAGAACATCTCCGACTGAGCGAGCAGCGAGCGAGTCGCCTTCGGGTGGGGAGGTGGCGGGGCGGGGTGGAGGGTGTGAGGGGGGGGCGACGCGAACATAGCGAGCGTTCGCAGTTTGCTCTGCTTAATAAACAGTGACGCCTGGACTAGGTTTCCTCATCTATCAGTCAGCCGCGGGAAGGCATCGTTGTTGAGCATCGCAAAAAATACAAATTAAAAAAAAAAATAAATAAAAAAATGTGCCCGCTCTCTGCAGCGTGGGAATGTGACCCCTTCCGCGAGCTAACATCTAAGTGGGTTGTAAACGTATTTCCGAGGTCTTAAAGCGAGCAAACCCCAGCCTCGAATGGTCGCCACCTCTTAGTGGCGCATTGATGCTCATGCATAAACATCCTTTGCCCTCTAACCTGTCTTGTTGATCCTGCGGGAGAACATCGGGACTGGGACGATAACGGGGAGGGAAGCCAAGAGGAAGGCAGTTAAGGGAACGAGATAAAGCAAGGGGAGGAAGAGGATTAGACGGAATCCGGTGCCTTCTGGAGGATGGAGGCTGCACAGGTCGACCCCTGATGACCCCTGGGGCCTGAGTTATAAAGTCGCTGCGTTTGAAACGCTGCGCCTGCATTGTCCTTCATCGGTGGCACAAGATAAATCTCCCCCACCACAATAAACAGACGGATATTAGCGCCGCGTTGGGCAATTTGACTGTTTTGTCTGCCGGCCAGTCAGGTGTGTCCATTAAAAGCGGCTGCCGGGGAGACGTCCTTTGAAATCTGCCGTCTTGTTTACATTTGCTGTTATCAGGAGGCAGGTTCAAAGGTAGGAATTTACAACGCTGCAGCATGCGGGCCAAGCACTCCGCTGCCGGATGATGCCCTCGGTGGCGAGTTCACCAAAAGTGTGCTGGGGAGTGCATTTCTGTATCCCGCAGTATTCCGCTTGACTGGCTCTAACTGGCATCTATATTTCAGCTTCCTGGGCCTCTGTGACGAGACTCCCCGGGAAAAATAACCCTGAGCATTGCGAGTTCTTATCTCGCGCCGCAGCGCTGAGGAGAGGCCGAGTTGCTGTAGGAAGCCCCTCAAAGAAGCGGCGAGAGGTGGTGGTATGCGGCCACTTGGAATAA
This sequence comes from Dactylopterus volitans, assembly GCA_901007715.1. Lineage (NCBI taxonomy): Eukaryota > Metazoa > Chordata > Actinopteri > Syngnathiformes > Dactylopteridae > Dactylopterus > Dactylopterus volitans. Next base: position 26,544 of record CAAKHG010020844.1, read on the forward strand.
TCAGACCCATCTACGGGGGAGACAAGCTCCAGACAGAAATCAAAGGGGACGTGATGTTCAGGGGAGGCGTTCGCTGGCCGTTGCAGCCCGTCTTATCGTCCTGACAGTAACCATCATCGCACTTTACAGTCAGGCCCCTCATATATATGATATCGGACAGCGCCGGGTATCTCCACAGCATTCCTGCCCTGCAGTGATAGAGCATCGGCAGCCCCGTCCCCCCCCCTCCCCTGCTCTCTCCACTCCTACTGTCTGTCAGTGTGCAGAAGTTACGGCCACCTGGCTGTCTGATGGAGACGGGCCCAGTTCGAGGGGGGGGGGGCGGAGGGAGAGGGGGACCAGTGTGTGTGTGTGAGGCATTCTGGCTTCCCTCACACAACTGTCAGCCTTGCATTAACACATAATTCTGGCAGTTGGCTATTTAAAGAGCCAGCGATTTGCTTTATCAGCGTGGTCATACCGGGGGGGAAAAAAAGAAAAAAAATCTACATATCAATAGCACTTAACCCATCACCATGTGAACGTGACAGGTAAAACGGATTACAGACCCTTCATCAGAATCAGAACTGCATAACAGAGCCAATGCACCGGTGGGGTACATGGTTATGAGCTTTAGCTGCCGTGATGACATGGAAATGTACATTCAGTGACATTTAGGGAAAATGGGGCAGCCAAGAGCTCGATCCAACAACCGGGAGGGGGATTTAACAACAGGTGTGATGATTTTCTTTCAAGATAAAAAAAAAAAAAATGAAAGAGACCCTTTCACATCGGACTAAGAAACCCACTAACATCTGGCTTTTGTCTTCAGCGTACAATCTTCGGCGGGTCAAATGACTCCGCAGTAATCACGGGTATTTATCGGCTCAAGCTCGGAAAGGCAGTGATGGAAAAATGACACCTGGGTGGACACGCTCATCCCCCCGCCCCCCCAGCTCAACCCCCATGAGCATCCTGAACATCCCGTTCTTTTCTGGCATGATGCTATGACGCATGTTAAAGTTTTGGACGGCCCCAAAAAGATCCCAGCAGGAGCATTGTTTATTGTTTTAAGGGATCAATGTGAGGCGCCGTATACAGGAAGATGCAGCACGGCCAAGAAAGGTTACAGAACCCCGCCTGATATGAAAGGAGGAGTAAATTATAACGCAAGTTACTGGCACTGAGAAAGACGGCGACATATGCCAGCGTATCAAAAATGATGAGCCAAAGAGGAACTGAATTCCGAGAAATAACCATCACAGCGTCGGCACTGACCCTCAGCTGATCACGGTTTCTGTGCCTATTTTTTGGAGCACTTTTGTCACATCAAACATGTCAATACTTAAATGAATCCTTTTTTTTTTAAATTTTTTTCAATCAAAAAATACGCAGGAACATAAACTTTCTCATTTGCCAATAAAAAAAAAGGAGTCAATCCACTATTTTAGTGGGTTTACATGTGTTTTAAAAACCGGCTCAGGTCACTCACATTGTTACACTTAACAGGTAGAAGAGCTAATATTTCCATTGAATCATATCACAAAATGCAGCTGGTGTTTGTTTGGTTTTTTTTTTTCTCTCCTGTTTTTTCTGCCTTAATGTGTTTGAGCGTCAAACACTGTCCTGCTGTCAGGAGTTTTGGAAAAAAAAAACAAAAAAACTCGAGAGTATACAGACAAAATGTTCTTCGCCTTTGTTGAGCATACTTGAAATATTTTGATCAATAAATATGGTCATTATTTGTCAACAGATCACCGCTCCCTTTAATGGACTCGGCGATCCTTTCTTCTTCTTCTTCTTCTTCTTCTTCTTCTTTTTTTTTTTTCTTTCCCAGTGCAATGTATGTCTAAGTCCCCACAGATGCATGCTGGTCTGAAAGGGATCAGAAAAAAGCAAACAAGACTTCGGCGACGCAAAACAAAGATGGCTGAGGCAGATTTCTGCCTTCTAACGTGTTGCTCTGACTTGCTGTCGGGGAGCTTCTGCAGCGGCGAGAGAGAGAGAGAGGGAGGGAGAAAGAGGGAGAGAGAGAGAGAGATGGAGGCAGGAAACAACACATATCTCTGTGAAGAAACTACAAAAGACGGAGATGAGGAGGAAGTCGACAACTCAAGGGGATATAATGGAAGTGAGCATGTTTTGTTCTGGTGTTTCCAAAGTGCTGTAATAATGCCTCAAGCCCAAGCCTGGAGGCCAGGTGGGTGTAGGGGTGGGGGGGGGTGGGGGGGGGAGCAAATTAAATCCTCAATCTCCAGAACAGGGAGGGGAGGGGGCACGTTATCACTATTGACAATCTGGAGGAAAAGCTGGCGGCGTCGTCTTAACCGGAGCAAACCGTTCGACGGGCTACGCCAGATGGGTCAAGTTTCCAGAGTGGTCAGGAATCATTTTCAGGAGGCCTTTTCAAACACACGGGTGTGGTGTGGCATCTCATTATCAACCGGGGGGGATAAAAAATTCCCTTCTCTTTCGCGCCGATGTGCTGACATATTGGTTTTAGCTGGGAGACACCTATATCGAGAGCTCTCTCGCTCCCGCCGATCCCCTCGTGTCCTCGCGCGCTGCGCTGAAAAGTGTCGAGTAAGCAAAAAGTCACCAGTGGACTCGGGTGAACCCGCTCTTGGGAAATGCAACTTTTCCGAACACGCACGGGGAGATCTTTGAAAGTCAACTTTCAAGCAAGGAGGGGGAGGGAAAAAAAAAAAAAAAAAAAAAGGAGAAGAAGAAGCAGAAGTGTTTGAGTCTTTTCTTGGGGAGATTCCAGTGAATGCGCTCTCTGATGAACTCCTGCTGGGCTTCGTCAAAAGGGCACTTTCACCCCTCTGAGCACATTTGCATACAAAGTGAAGGCAGAGAAAACATGTTTCACACTAATTGTCTGCTCTTTTATTGTCGGGGTTAATGCAGACCTCGGGGGTTCTCCAGCAGCCCCTTTCAACGCGCTTCATAATACTGTTGCGCTTTCTAAAGACTCACTTTAAATTTACTGCCCTCTATCTGCCGCCGGCCCGCAGTAAGCCTCCCCGGGGCTCCGCAGAGGATTAGGCCGTCATTTTTTGACACCCTCGCTAAGTTATTAAGAAGGCCGCTGATTGTTCTATATATGGATCCTCGAGAGGAAAAACACGATTTGAGCGGCGAAGTCACGCCCCACGGAGAGGACCTTGATTTTTGCCGAGCAGTGGCCGCAAGTAGCGGCAGGAAAGCAAGACAGGAGGAACTTGTTATTAAGCGAAGGAGGGGCCGGGCAGGAAGCCGTTTCCCACGGCTCCGGGAGTTGCCTTCTGTGTTCTTGTGTGAGTAAGTGTGCACAATTGTCAGCCCCGGCGGGAAAAAAAAAAAAAAAACCGTGCTGTATAGCGGCCGGCGTCCCGCTGTGCCGTGGGGGCCCTCTTCTTCTTCGTGAGGCTCCAGCGCGGACAGACACAGCCGGACCTCCAGCAGTATGGACACAGCAATCACGGCAGATAAATGCTCTGGGCACAATTCAATGCCACCGCGGGAGCTGATAAGGCCACCCGGCAGACTGCTCCTCTTCCCAAGCTACTGCTCGCCGCTGCACACACAAAGCGAAACATGCGGCCGGAGCCGATCGTCACGCGCCTTCGTCCATCTCCAGTGATTCTGTGGAGAAACTAATTTGCCCCACCCAAAAGATCTTTGTTGGTTGTGCTCAACAGCTCCCATCCAATTGTGAAGTTCCTCTGAATTGAGCATTTAAAAAAGCTGCAAAAGGAGGTCTCCATCGAATGAAAAGGCTGCAATGCAGCGGTGGTGTTGACGACATTAAAAATAAAAAATAAAAAAGGCAGAGGTCACCAACTCAGACAGTCATTATGAGGAAGATGAGGAACCAAAGCCGGTCGCCACGGCTACCCTGACACTGCCGTCCACCTAAAATGACTGTCGTGTTTTTTTTTTCCATGGTCTCCTCATTGGTCCACACTCGCCTGCTCCTGCAAGATGCTTTGTGATGCTTTAGCTGATTCTTCCTCCTAGTGTCTGTGTCTGAATTCATTTGCAAAGTGTTTTCAATTCTCCAATTATCTGTGTTTCAAAAATGGCAAGTACAACGTCAGGGGGGTTTTTTTGTTACTTTTTTTCTTCTTCTGCCATTTCCATAAACCTGTTCTGACGTGATCGTTCAAACTTGGCATTAAATACACTGATGATAAGGTACACGGCTTTTGTCCTGGTCCTCCGCTTCCTGGGGGCCAGTGCCGATCTCAGCTTTGACGATCACGAGCGCGCCATTAATCCCTCTTTAATAAACGCTTCTACGTCGACATTACTCACCCGGGGGGCCGCCACGGTAATCGATTATGCCGTCGTCGACGCGTTCAATAAACAGGGCGTTCGCGCGGCACGTTCATTGGCGGTTGCAATACACGACAGGAGGTGCAGGGGGCAGCACCGCTCCCACTGGCTGCCGTCAGCGCGCTGTGGACTAGGCAGCGCAGAAGAAGTCGTTACAAACTATGGCGGCGGGAAGTGGGGGGAAAAAAAAGCCGAATAAACAGAAAGCAAGACGACGCTCAAAAGTGTGGAAATATGTTTTTTTTTTGAGGACGACGAGCCAAATAGATCCGTTAAACGCAAAATGTGTAAAGCGGACCGGTCACGCTGCGGCAGCGCTACGGAGATGCACCAGCATGGGAGACGGAACCGCCCCGGGCTCACCTGTCCTGCACCCAGGAACACAGGTAAGGTTCTGGCGTCTCATCTCTTTGGCGTCTCACCGTCACAGATAAAGCTTGCTATGATAAGATAGACGGGCCGGCCGGCTTTGGATGTAGCGTCAGGCTGCGTACGGGAGCTCAGGCAGGGTTGATAATAAGCGTGTGCAGCTATGCTAGTTAGCACTCGAGTGAGTAGCTGGGAGGTAAGTGAAGAGCTCACGTCATCGGGCGCATTAGTTTGCTGCCTCTGTCGCGCGTCGTCGGCTTTTGGCTTCTTTCTCTTAGCCGAGAAAAAAAGATGAACCATTTGGCCAAGGCTGCAGAGATTTGTGCTTCATCTAGATGGCCGGGCAGCTTTTATATGCCTGGCACGTGATGAGAATAATGTGATTCAAAGTGATTCACATAAGACGACTGTAAAAGTGCAACGCCAGTGCAAGGGCGATGGAATGACTGAGATGGGGGGGGGGGGG
>CAAKHG010020844.1:33246-48829 GCA_901007715.1 Dactylopterus volitans
TTTTTTTGGTGTTTAATTTTTTTTTTTTTTTTTTTTTTTTTTTTTTTTTTTTTTTTTTTTTTTTTTTTTTTTTTTTTTTTTTTTTTTTTTTTTTTTTTTTTTTACAGCTATATAACTTTTCCAAATCGTATGTAGGGCAACGTTTCTTATTAGTTCATTTCTAACTATCAGCACATTTCCCGCTTGCAATTTTTTTAATTATATGGGAGTAAAAATGGGATGAAAATGCATAGATTGACGCGTTGCATAAACAAAAAGATATTTTTTTCAACATACTGCATTAAAGCTGCCGTTAATCTGCATATATTGTAAATTATATACATATTTTTTGCACATTCCCGCATACTCCCTACTTTTCGCATTGCTTTGCATTACTAAGAGGACACATTATGTCTAATGCTGATTCCTATATAGGACTTTTTAAATCATTTTTTACTACCTCTCTTACTCATCTTGATGCTTTATATCTCCTGTAACGAAAGTAACGTCCCGCCAGGGGACCGCTTAGGGGTTCTGATTCTGGCTGCGTGCGTCTTGGGTTTCACAGAACCCGCCAGATTCCCAACTTCGCGCTTTCCGGCGTGTTTCCGCGGAGCGGGAGAGGACGGAGCGCAACCCACCTGTACCACTCCAGGCCCCTGTCGTAGTTGCGATCGAAGAAGTGCGGCTCCGCTCCCACCGCCCTGATGTCGGGATGCAGGCGCAGGAACTCCAGCAGCGCCCGGGTGCCCCCCTTCTTCACCCCGATGATGATCGCCTGGGGCAACTTTTTACTCTCCGACTCGTTAAGGGAAGCCGACATGGCATTATCATCCGACGCCTTCGCCTCGCCTCTAATCTCATCCCAGTCCTCCCCTCTGCTGTCCAACTCGCTCTCGTTATTCAGCAAGTCCCTGGACGCCCCGAGAGAGGCGCGCGCCTCGCCGACCTCCGCGCGGCTCTCGCGCCCGCCCGCGGAGCCGTAGGTCAGGCTGGGCACGGTGGAGCAGTAGCCGACACAGCAATAGATCATGTAGACCCAGAGGGACAGCATGATACAGAAGACCAGGAGTTTGTTTTTCACGTAGGGTGATGGCACAACATGTAGACCGTGTAGAATCGGGCTATATTCCATAGGACCGCCGTGGTAAAGTTACATCCCAGTTGAGCGGCATCTTGGCGGAGCGCGCCTCACGCCCGCGTCATGGCGCGAACCCTGGACCCGCCGGCGCGCACTTTTGGCTCGGACCGCGGCTCGTTGCGTCCGGCTTCCGCTTCAGCTCCAGGTGCGCGCGAGGAGTAGACGGGACGGTTTCATTCTCGAAGGGGAAGAAACGTGATTTTTTTTTTGCTTAAAAACGAAAAAAATAAAATAAATCAAAATTGTGAGTGGGAAAAAAAAATGTCGCCAGGTGCCTCAAGGACCAGACGTGGTTCCCATCATTTGCTGACAGCGTGTGAGTGCGCGCACGCAGCAGCGGCAAGTTATCTACGCCAGCCAAGAAGCGTCAAGCGTTTCGGAATAGCAGAGCTCGGCTTCCGGTTTGACCTTTCAAAGTAAACGTCAGCGAAAGCCTCGAGGAATCGAGTCCAAATACGAGGGCACCTACAATTATAAAAGATAAATATAAACACGTTAAGGCACAATACTATTGTGCAGTATTGCTGCCCCAGCTGGATTAGGTATATTCACACATAATGACTGTCTGTTTAAAAGACCAGAATAATTCTGATGAAATGCATTCCTCATTGTAGTGTTGTCTTCACTTATTTGCATTTAAATTTATATTGGAGTGCATACCTTTTCAACACACAAATGGTGACATAAACTGAAATCTAATTTCATTCGAATAAAACTGACAATAAGAAAGGAGCGATGAAGAGAACAGATCTGAAGATTTCATGGAAAAAAATGTGAGAAAGAAATGAACGCATAAGACCTGTTTTTTTTTTGTTTTTTGTTTTTTGCACTTTTATTGGTCAGTGTAACTTTTTCCAGTGCCAATACAACTTCCTCACAGCGAAGTTTCAATGTTTTCGAGAATCATTGGGGTCAAATTTGATTCTCAATGCCAAAAAGACTTTACATTATTCTTGGCTGATATCGTCATGTCATTGCATTTCTATAGTTTGGAGGATACATCCACACACATAAAAACCTAGAAAACGCTCAACTGCATTAAAAATTTACTGCTTTCTAAAATCGTTTAAAAAAAAAAATCCTCGATTGCATTTATTTTGAAAGTAATATTGTTTCCGGTGCTGCTTTGTGTTTTTTGTTGACATAGTGAACGCTGAAGGGCGGAAGACTGCCAGTGGAGTTGAGTGATCCGTCCAGCTTCAGCAGATTGAGGGTGATGTCAAAAAATATTTGGTAAAACAATAATAATAATAATAATAATCTAAAAATAAAATCACTCGTCCTCGAGTTTGCATAACCCACATAATGTCATCTTCAAAAATGTCAAAATTGATTTCAAATCAGTTTTATGCCCAGGTTAGTTTCTGCGTAACAAAAGATATTTACTGTACATTTAAATCTCTCATGGATTTTGGAAGTTGAAATTCAGGACACTCTTTAGCAGTATCTCAGTATAATTCTTAAATAGCCACGTGAGGCTCCGCTTGCTCCAAATAAACGCCGACACATCGGCTTCTTATCTTAAACGACTTCAGATGTGGCGAGTGATACGCGACACGGATCAGCTGTTTGCCTAACAACTTCACACGTTTCCTGGGATTGTGGGATGAAGCGGTCAAGCGAGTCGCGTTAATTGGCCTCATAAGTCCTCATAATTGCCCCCCCAGACATTGTGAACATGCGGCTCAGCATAAACAAACGAGTTTTCAAGGAACCATAAAAGTTAAGCATTGACTCTGCAGGGGAGGGTGCAGCCACTGGAAATCTTGGTGACTTTGACTTATGAAGTGGCACCAACGGCACAAAACTTTGGTGTGTGTGTGTGTGTGTGTGCACGCGCGCACTTTGTCTCAGTGCAGGGTCAAAGGCCTCCAGTTGCACTGCACCCCTGAGCTAGCAGAGGATTAGCAGGATTACCCCAGAGCTGCCATGTCAGTCAGAGTTTCACCAGAGACAACCCTGCCCCCCTTCATCTAAGCCCTTTATCTCATCTCTCAGACGCTGCTGTATATGATATATCTGTGTGTACTTCGTGTGTGTGTGCGTGTGTGTGTTTTCCCAGTCTTCGTAGTTGCAGCCCCACGGTTCAAAAGCACAAGGAAAAAAAAACATGCCCGTCAGCGTGTTTGTCTCGAGCGACACTGACACAATTTGACCTTTCTGGTCTGTGGACAGATCATGTTTGTCTCTCCAGCAAGTTCTTTGTAACTCGGAGCATAAATATGAATGTTTCAGTTCGAAAGCCGCAGAATATTTACGCTGAAGTTCCACCGACATGTCGGCGAGGGGCCGCGAATGGATACGAGCAGATCTTGAAACGCATCCACGTCCAGAATATCAAAGAACCGCAAAGCTAAGAGGATATCGCTATGACAAATTCATCTCAACCCCGACTGGGACAAATTCTGTCTTTTCTGATGAAGCTGGAAGAAGGTGGGACGCTTTTAGTGGTGCGCAGCCGCAGGGGAAAAAAAAAAAGAATGTGTTCCTTGTAGTTGAAAAAAAACATCATGGGCGTAAATGTCGCGATTGACGCGAGCCCTCTATGAAACATTATTAGTGATTTGCTTTGCAGGAACTTTGCTTGTTCGCGGGAGAGGCGGCGCGCCGCTATCAGCCTGCTGCAGTCGTTTTCCGTCAACATGACGAATGAAAGTCCAATATTCATCAACTGCTCTGCAAAGTTTTCACTCTCCACCAGCTGCTCAGAAGATCATCCAGCGACACGGCAGTCAGACTCCGGTTTTCGATTGGCTGATGCTGGACAGGTTTAAAAGACGGCGGGCGCATAAAACGGCTGCATTGTTCAGCTAAATATCTCATCAATTAGGCGCTTGTGGCTGAAGGAGAAGTCGTTGTTGAGTCACATGCACTAATTTTATTCAGGTCTTGTGAGGACGTATTATTCATTAACCGCTCGCGTGATTTTTTTTTTTTAGGACCGTTTATGATGGTTTATTAATGACTGGTTTTAAAATGTATTTGGAGACTAAAAACCAAAGAAGAAAAAGGCGGGCGCGGTTCTGTGGTGCCGCTTTTGTCTGCATGAAGGAGATCGACATACTTCAAAGTAGAGCAAGGATCAGACTGAGAGGAAGAACAAAAGGCACCTGAGGATAGGAGGGGAGGATGCACACACGCGCGCGCGCACACACACACGCGCGCATACACACACATGCACGCAAACACACGCGCGCGCACACACTTCACAAGCGGACACGATTCCCAGAGTTCTGTAAGACTGTGTGTGCTGATGTGTTCCATCTGCTATGCTTGATGATGCATGGAGACAATACATCACACACACGCACGCACACGCGCAAGCGCATCCGCACGCGCGCAGGCGCATCCGCACGCGCGCACACGTGTACTCTCCCAAGGACTCGGGAGAAGCAAAGTGGACACATTAAAGTGCTTGGCATGTTCCACACATCCTCTTTAAGTGAGCCACGTTAGCACGCTCCTCTTCTGCAGCCTAAACAGACGACATAAACAACACACACTTTGGACATGAAAGCCAGACCGTCTAATAAAAACCTGCACAAGGACACACACTGATTCTGTATTCAGGGCATGTTGGCGGCCATTGTCTCCCGTGTGATACCGTATATCCACCGCATAAACACGTGAAACTCGATCCAACCTTTGTGTATTTGGGGTGTCAGTCTACCACTGGTTCTTGTATCTTTTCTAATATCTTTCGCGACGGTGAAATATCCTGTAATCTAACCTCCGCATGCACCACCGAAGTCTATTGTTGCCTTACTGCCGGGAGAAGAAAGCCTGGAGCTGTGTCTCTCCACCAAGGACATGTGGCATCCCACACGTCTGCAGGCATAGTATAGATTTAGCGGTGCTGTGAACCGTCCGTACTTTCCCCTCACCTTGTTCTGTCAACATGCTTTCATAAGCCACTTTTGTGTGAACAAGGTGGGAATCGAGGGGACATGTAAGCCGCGCGCGCGCGTGTGTGTGTGTGCGTGTGCGCGTGCGCGTGCGCGTGTGTGTGTGTGTTCTGGTGTGGAGCAGCTCCCATTATGCGTGTTTGTGTGTGATTCATAGTCAAGTGCGCGAACGCACCAACAAACACATGCTATTTGTGCTAACGTCACTGCTGGAGCAAACCTCCAGATGTCAGAAATGCGAGCCCATTAGAGGATAAAGTGAACTGACGGATGATCTCATCCGCCGCTCTTGTCTCTGAGAGAACAAACAAATCCAAACAACAGTAGGACTGACCCAGGTCTTACACGCAAAGCCCTCAATCTAATGACAGGGTTATGAGGTGAGCCGAGAGGCAGATCAAGAACCAGCTCTGGCTCCTTAAGTCCTCCTTCAAGGTCTTCAGCGCCAACTAAGGCCATTTAAAATGTCTATAAATTCTCCGGAGCTGTGCTAGAGACCAGCTATCCTCCGTTAAGGAATCGCCTGAGCGGATTTCCTCACTTGATCCTGTAGAAAAGGTTTTATCCCTGACTTGCCGTCCTCCTGGACACGTAGGCGGCCCTGTGGCAGGTTGGAGGGCTCACACAGGCTTAGCTGCTCCGGTTCCTGCCAAACCTTGCACAAGTTTCAAATAAATCCCTCCGCGTTGTTAACTCTTAAATCATACGTGTGTGTGTGTGTGTGAGCGTATAAAGCAGGGAATCTGTTTGAAGAGAGCTGAAGATGCGCCGACTTTCATACTTTTGGGAAATGAGAGATCGTGAAATTTAAGTGGCATCTGGTTGTTGGGCTTTGAAAAAGGGGGAAAAAAAAGGGGGAGTCTCTGTTTCCTTTCCCCAAACCGCTGTTGACAGTCCAGATGTGGCATGTCAGTGCATTGTAAAAGCATTTATCCATTTAAACAAATGGGAGCTGAAACACGTGTAATTGCATTGGTTGAAGTAAATTACCTCATGCTGCCATGAACTATTTATCTGGACTCTCTTTTACCCTATTAGGAAGTTTCTTCTGCTGTAAACATTCGATGGCTTTTCCCTTCCCAACAACACAACGAAATGCACGGACAGCGCTGAAGTCGTCTCTAAAGTTGGTTCACAGGTCTTTAACAACAACAACAACAAAAAAAAAAAAAAGGCTTTGCTTATGGTTGTAAACATCTGAGTTGTGTGCATCTGTTTCACAACATCCAGATGTTTCACAGCTTCATTATCAAGGCTTGGGTATCAGATGCGAGAGAACTTTGGCACCTTATTTTCAGGTCTATTTATTTTCTTTCTTTTTTTTTTTTTTTCTTTTCCAAAGAACAAAAGCTGTACAGCAAACTGCTGTCTGCTTTATATTAGAAATTTTTCTAAACATTAGAAGTGGGACCATTTTTGATGATTGAGCGGGCTTTGGTTGCATGCAGGAAAACGGTCCGAAAAGGAAGACAGTTATTATAAACACAAGTGTAGGTCTTAGCCTGTAGAGGACGTCCGATTCTCATTGGACAACTATTGGCCAATAAACTGCAGATATTTTTTTTATTTTGCCGTTGACATATTGCAGTCAAATCTGTCAATATGAGCGACCTCCCAAGAAAAAAGGCGAGTTTTGAATTGCGACCACACAAAACGGCCTGTGTTTACGTGCCAGATGCCGTATAGCACCGTTCACACATGCCAACTCCTAGTGCTTTACATTGGGTCGAGAAAAAAAAAAAAAAGACATTAAAGTCATAGAAATAAAAACAAGATGTTAAGACAATAAAAGAGCATATTTTTTTAAAAAGACTTTGGGGCAATTAAAACAGCAGAAGAAATAGTTAAAATGGTAAAAGAAAGCTAATAAAAATGCGTTTAGAATGTTGAAGGATTGAAATGATTAAACGGAGTAATGCATTGAATCCACAAGGATGCTGCAGTGAGCAATGAGTCGACAGCTTGTGGGGACCTCAGGAAGTTTGTTCCACAGGTGAGGAGCGTAGAAACGGAATGCTGCTGGTTCTGGCTCTGGGGACACACAGCAGACCTGTCCCGCACGAGCCGAGGGGTGTGGATGCTTCATGGGGAACTAATAAATCTCCATTCGGTGCCTTGTGGACCAGCAGTAAGATTTTAGAATCTATCCTTTGGCTCACAGGAAGCCAGTGTCGTTATCCGAGGACCCAGCGCGACACGGCTCAGTTTCCTGGCGTTTGTAAGAACTCAGGCAGCAGCATTTGGGATCAGCTGAGGCTGCCTGAGCGATTAGAACACTTATGCAGTCGTCTCGCCCACTGAAAATAAAAGCATGAGCACGTTTTTTTTTTTTTTTTTTTCCTCTGTCTTGCTTGGACAGAAAACCTTCAATTCTAGCCGTGTTTCTCAGGTGATAAAAGGCAAATTTAGTAACAGCTTTTACGTGGCTGTTAAAAAAAAAAAAACTCTGAAAACAACACTGCGTGTGTTGCAAGAAAATTCCAAGTCGGGGTGGTGGACGGGTCGCATAAATACCGGACTTTGGTGCAGGAGACAGCCGTTTGATGCCGCTCGTCGGCCATGAGTGGAGACTTGTGATTTGATGGAGGCTGAAGTGGGAGATGGGTTTTGCTTTTCCGTTCGCGAGTGGAGACCAGTGTTTGGATGGAAGTTGTGGCGGCTGCTTATTTTCTGTCACCAGCAGTTAGTCCAGTCAGTGTTCGGACTTCTATGGTCGTTTGGCTTGCTTGACATTTTTTAACTCCACGAGCATCCGAAAAACCGTCACTCACACACATTCTCCTTCATCTACTTCACAGTGAATGCGTCACTGGTGTTTATTATTCATCTGAGAAAGTTGAAACTCCAAACAGAGAGCGCTTGGACAATGAATACCTAAGAGGAGAAAAATCATAGAGCCGCTCTACTGCTGCTGCTGCTGCAATTTGAAATTGATCTGCTTGCCGGCAACGCGTACTTTCCGCGTCACCCTCTCCACACACAGATAGCAACTTCAAAAGAGAGAGCAGTCAGTCAAAATCAGAGCTGACCAGTCGACGAGCACATGTGGGCCGGTCGTGTTCAAAAGGTTGCGGTGGACGCTCATCGGCGGCAGAGGCAACCAGATATCCCCCAAGTCGAAGCCTTGGAGGCCGAGCGTCCCTCAGGGGGTATATCCTGAATGAAAATGTGGCCCATTATTCCAGTCGAGAACAGGTGCTTTCAACAAAGAGCCCTGCATCATTACGCCCCTGTGGGAAATGAGGGGAAATATCAAGGTCCAGGAATTTACGACGTGGCCTTTTGAAAGCAAAGCAGATCGTATGCCAGGGCCAAACCAGTGGAGCCATTTATAGAATAGAGATGCACAAACACTGGCGAAGTTAAGCGGGAATGGAGGAAAATCCAACGTACAGCAGGTTACCTGGACATGAAAATATTGCTTTGTCTTGGTTCTACCATGCGTGGTGGATCGCCAGTTACGCATAAAAGATTGTGCCAATGTCTGATTCTTTTAATCCCGCGCAGATAAATAATACATTCATTACCCTTTGAACTTGCTTTCAAGTGTAAACACAGGCACATAACTTAGAGAGCCAATTACTTCAGGTTCGGGCCTTAATTATTTGACGTCTGAGCCAGTGTTTATTGTTGAGTGGAGAGACTGCGCATGTCAGCAGTAACTGTGCGGTCACAGGAAAGCAGGGACGTGGCCAAGAAAAATTCCTTGCCGGGGATCCGTCTGGGTGGAGGTTTCTCCGAGGACTCACCGTGCTCCACATTTTCTGCCGCCGCCTGGCTTCGCCCCCATTGCTTTCGCGTCCACATTCCTGACGCGCTCCTGCACTCCATTCCCTTTCATCGCGCTCATCTTACCAGGCTGCGACGGGCCTCGCGCTTCAGCCTCTTCAGCCTCTTCAGCGTCTCTCTCACTCTCTCTCTCTTGTGATAGATGGAGGAAGAGCCGGGGTAACCTATACACGCTACCTCCCAACCGGGGTGTCAATCAAGCCCGCTCGCCATATAGCGCTCGACGAGGGGCCTCGGCTCCCGTCAGGAAAGAGCCGGGCCACCTTTGATCCCGGCTGAGATGACAAGGCTGCGCGGCCCCGATGGCCTCGGGCCTCCTCTGTCACCATGGCAAAATATGGCAAGGTCACCGAAGGGAGCGCGGCAACGCCCACATTCTACCTGTGCGATTGGGCGGTGAAGTGGGGACGACTATCGAGGGCGTCACACGCTGAAGCCGGGGGCCTTGAATCGAATTATTCCAATTTGAAACTTCATTCGAGTAAACTCGTGTGTATCGCAAACTTGACTAATTCCTTGTGAACTGTAAACGATCCCCGGAGTTTCGGCGATGCCTCAGCCGAGCATGCAACCGCTGCCTGAAATGTCAGCTCAGGATAATGGATAACAACAAAAACCATTTAAATGAATCATCATAGCCTTGAGCACACATGTTCCTAGTCCAGGAACTGCGCTCATTAAATATGCACAATGCCGCCTTTTTTAAAGTTATATTTTCAATCAGCTGTCATCCTGCGTGGATGGCGAGCTGAGGTGAAGCGAGGCTGGTTTTTGTGGGCAAGACGTCAGCGGCCTGAGGGGGAGACAAGGCAAACATGATAAGGGGCCACTGGTAAAAATTACAGACTGCGAGCAGCTCTTAATGGAGTTCAGCTCGGGGTTGAGGGAAGTGAGGCCAGTCAGTCATCGACGCCGCTGCGCTGACGACGCTTCCTACATTCCGGAACGCCAATGTCAACAAGCGAAGGAGCTGACCTTGCATTCGTTTTCAAACATGCAAATTCATCTTAATGTCCGAGGAGGATACTAATTTTAATAACAATATACTGATCCCACATTAACTTCGCATAAAGCGGCTGCACGAGGCCAATACAAACACTGTATTGCCGATTAGCAGCCCTCTCTGCGGGGCTAACCAGCCTCATTAGCATTGAATAAACATACCACCGCGCTAAAAACCTGTGTAGCTGATGCATATTTCATAAAGGTTGTGACAGTGAAACTTCTTCCAGATTTGCCTTCCACGCAATAGCAGAAAAAGGAATGCAAACACCATAAACCACACAAACCGCCATTGTTTTACATTCCTTTCTTGAAGTCATGATCGGGATTTTGAGCAGTTTTTGCCAAATAAACATTCAGGTCTGGGCTTGGGGATTACGAGTTCTGAACGTTTGATTTATGGACCTTTCATTGCTCAAGTTTGATGGAGGGAAATCTCTGAAGCTTTAAGTTAGAACAAGTGCTGCGGGATCCAGCGCTCAAATTCAGCTGTCAAGCCCGCTGCACGGGTATTCATGCGCTTCGTGTTCATTTTCCTTTTTCTCCCATGGTCACATGAACAATCAGTAGGAATACACTGCCTGTAAATCTCTCTATCACAAGTGGTTGGTAGCCCAGGGAGAGTCTGGCTTGTCCCTCAGGTTTCTTTTCTTCACATCATAAATCCTGGACCATCTGAACTTAATCTGTCTTTCAGCTCCATGAAATGTCAAGGCTACCTCAAGGCAGCGGTTTCCACAAGTGTTAGTCTCAAGTGTGTGTGTGTGTGTGCGCGCGTGTGTCGGTGTGTGTGTATGCGTGCGTGCGTGCGTGTGTGTGTGCGTGTGCGTGAGCGATCTGCCGGGATACAGTTTTTGACAACGACAAATGTGGAGTTAACAGCTACAGGGTGCTGTCACCTAACAGCATCCTTCAATTTCATTTAAAAAAGAAAAAAAAAGAAAAAGAAATCAGTGAGTGCGACAGTTCGATGTCGACATTGAATCTGCGCATTTGTCCTCGCAGTTCTATAATCTCCCCTTGAGTGGTGTCATTGGTGAATACCAATGAGCAATTATCCGACAGCAACCAAATTTTCCAAAAGAAATTTGCATTTAGGTGTTTTTTTTGTGTGAAATAAGTTTAAAAAAAAAATGGAATGGACAATGGAACAAGTGAAAATGTGCTTAAGACTTGAAATCAAATGTGGTTTCATATTCAAGGTGCGCTTTCCATGAGCACGTTTCTGTTTATCTCACCACACTGTCACTCTAGGCGTGTTTTATAATGACATAATGAGATAAAATGAGACCAGTAAGACATCCTCCCATTGACAGCTTCTACTCTACCCAGGCTCTGTTAATACTCGCCGTTGCATGTGCGCACATGCAAATATATTCACTATACACTGCAGTCGGAGCTCACCGCGCCCTGATGAATAGCGTGTGAGCTGGTATTTAAAAAAAGAAATTTAAAAAAAAAAAAAAAAAAAAATGAAGTGGTGGCACAGGGGAGCATGCCCGGAAAGGAATAAAACCGTGAGCGTCATATGCTGCACGGTAATCCCTCGCCGCTCCGGCCTGTTAGTGTTTGCAAGTTCAAGGCTGTGAGAGACATTCTGTTCAACTTTGTGTCATTGTTATATAAGTCACCCGGGTCGCAGAACTCACATGACGAGGAGCTGATGAGTGAGAGAGTGTAGGTGCCCTCCTGAGCGCGATGGAAAGCTCGTTGCCAGTGTTCCTTCAGCATGTTTGAGAGCGTGTAAAAACCATCTCTGAGTCAGACCAGACGCGTCAACTTTGATATTTTTGCAGTTTTAATGGCGAACAGCTTCACTTGCAGCTGGGTTGTTTTTTTGTTTTTTTTGTGTGTTGTTTATGCGCTGTTAGCGCCATGCTAATTGCATTTTTAGATCGATATTTCAAATTGTTTCCTTTACATCTGTTTTGCACACAAAAAAAACCAACTTGTTAATTAAGTGATAAAGAATTTTTTTATTATTTTTTTTTTTTTACTTCATAAAGAAGCAAATATCTGGCTGGTCCTGGTTTCGGAGTTGCTGGCTTGTTTACGGGCTGCCAGTGGTAGTGAGCGGTGGTGTTCAGCAATAAATTGAGTTTTCGCGCTTTCGCCGATAGCGAAAGCAAAACCTACCGGCAGCCATTCGACTCTGGTGCTGCTATCATTCCATGGCCATCTCATTGTGCGATCAGCATTTTACTACATAAAGATAACGGTCCTTCCTGACTTTCCATGTCACATGTCATTCATTTTATGTTTCCCTGAGTCCGTGTTTGTGGAAGACAGCACTTTTCACTCTGGCACTGTTCGTGCGTAACAGAAGTTTGAAGTTTGCGCCCGGCGAGCAAGTCGGCCCAACCCCGCAGATTCCAGATGCGCGTATGCGTCCGTTTATTCAAATAACGGCACCTGGGAAAGCTGCAAGGAGTTTAAGCTAGCGGTGGAAAAATTACCAAATTTCTGGCTGCATCCAACATAAAACCCTCGTCAGCATATAATAAGTGTGGTGCTTTTGTTTTAAAGACGGGTTGTACAATGTAAAAAATAAATAAAAATCCGCAATTTCATCTTTGGTTGTAGCTCTTCTTTGAGCTTATAGCGGTGGCAAACATTTAGGGTGTATTTATTTACTAAGATGGAGGTGTGGAGGCAAGCAAGTGAACGTGAGAGATGACAGACAGCAGACACCAGTGTCGGGGGGCCCCCCCGGGGCCACTCAGCCACACGCTAGCCTCCAACGCAAGCGTGCTGCCAAATGTCTGCGAGCGCATGAATCAAAATAGTTGCTGATATCCATAGGATATTAAACGTGACCTAAAAGTCTTGCCTGTGATGCGCCGCACCCGCCAACCGAGCTGTCGGGTACATCTGGAAAGACCGTGGTGATGAAAGGCTGGCTGTGAAAGATCGCACCTTGATAGCTGATATGAAAGCGCCGTCATCTCCGTTCTACCGCACGTCCGCACCTTAAAAATAGAATCACCTGTTAAAGCACCGGAGCCAGCGGCGGCGGCGTCCTCCTGTGCCCGGAGGAGCGTCTCTTTTGATTCCTTTGCCTCTGGATGCTGAGCGCCTAGCGCGCCGTCAGCGCCCCACTCCGACTCCCACTCTCCAGCAGACCTGTACTTAGCGTCTGAGAGGTGTTTTGTGATAACCATCATTTTCCGCCATTTGATGTGCGTTAAAGCAGTCGCCGTAGTTAAGACCTGTAATATCTTCCTCCCTCAGAAGTCACAGAGTTTTCATTAGGCCCTGGCGCTAGGCCGGGCTTGCCGGGGCCCATTATGGCCTGAGATAACCTCTTAAAGACACACCGCAAAGTCTGGCCGAGGCGGCCGAGGCTTGAAGGGGCTGACGTTAAAGGGAGCCTTGTCCCCCGGTCTTCAGGAGACGGGATCAGCTCCGGAGGACGTCGATCCACTGTGACGTTCGCGGCCTCGCTCCACTCACTGATCCATGATTTCCACCAGAATTGGCGATTAAGGGAATTTCTATGGATCAAAACGGGGGCGGGGAAGGGTAGTCGTGGCGCTCGCCTGCTGCCATGCGCGCACCTCCTTGATGGATATGTCACACTTCTCTTTCATGACGGGCCAAAGCCTCGCAGCGACCCAGCCCTCACACCCAGACTGATTGATCTGGGTAATGTGATGCTGCACGTCTGAAGATTAAAACCCCAAAATCTTCTCCCTGTGGACCAGGCGGCTTTTTAAACCTGAGCTCACAACATGCCATTAGATCCTCCCTAATGCCCTGCCCTTGTTTGTTTTCAGCCAAACTAACACTTCACACACACGCTCACACACACACACACCGTCATTTTGTCTCTGGCGAGACCTTGCCCATGTAATGACCAAATGCTTGCAAGTCTTTGCTCTGCGGGAGTGGCCGGAACACCACCTCTCACTGAAGGAGCCGCGGGGGCATCTGTCTCAGCAGTTGACTGTCAGAGTGCAGCCTAAATGTCAGCGGCCGCGGTGGGTCATCAGGTGGAGAGGTTGTGACCTCGGGGAGGGCTTCATTAGGCAAACGGGGGAGGAGGGGGGGGCAATTAGTCACAAGCTGCCCTGTGGAGGAGCATTAGAGTGAGGGCAGCACTCTGTCATGTCATATTTTGGCAGATTTTTTTTTTCTTTAAATTCTCTTTCGTAAACTGATTTAAAAATCTTAAGAGATCTTCAACCATGTTGGGGTGGTCGCGTCCACCTCGCGGCGCCTCCCTGTCTCCCTGCTGATTCAGAAGCGTCCAGAGACCTGTCGAGGCAGCGCGTTTTTTCAGGGCGGGGGGGGGGTTAGAGGCAAGAAGACCACAAGGGACGCTTCAAGAAATTCTCTGTGCTATAAAAGGGGGGAGGAGGGCTGGGCGGGCAGGGTGCATCTGGGCTGGAAGTGACCAGCCTGTTATGAGTGGGGAGTAATGATAACAAATGATCTGACAAGGTCAAAAGGTGGAGATCAAGGCCGAGGGATCCTCGGCCCCTCTCAATTTCCAACTGGCGAGATTAATGAGGCTGCAGAACAGTCATTTCTCTATATCATTTACTCCCCGAGGCCTCTGAGCCCGGTGGCAGCGGTGTGCAGCCCACCTGTTGGCTCATTAGGGCTGCGTGACATTCAGCCTTTGGGCGCCGTTCCCGACCCGTGGGGCTGTAACGGCGCCGAGAGCAGTCCCCTTTCACGAGAGCTTCAAATGAAAAGAGATGTTTTTACCAGTGTTTCGCCGCCTCAAGGACGTATTTCAAAGTGTCACTTCTGCCGCGCGACATCCAGCCCTCCTTGAAGAGAACAGAGAAGCGCTGCTTCTCTTGAGCTGACGTGGAAAATTCCAGCGGCCACGTGACTAATGGACGCGCTTTTTAATTTCACGGCTTGTTTTTTTTTTTTTTTTTTAAACCCCCGGCAGTAAACAGACAGTAGTCGTGACGCCTAATGCGGCGTGGCCTTTGTGTTTGAACCTATTACATGGAAACATCCCCTCCCTCCCCCCCCCGGCAGCCGGCGCGGCCGCGTCGCCGAGGCCGATGAAGATGTCGGGAGCTTTTATGAGGCGAGGCTGCTCTCTCCTGGACGCTCGAAAGCAGCACCGAATGAAATCCTGCCATCATAAACACACACTAAAGATTCACCTGAGGACTAATCTAAGTTTACAAATAAATATCATACACCATGCTTCGACACACTGTCAGTAATTGTATTAAATGAATACATTTATTTGATATGTAAATTGATAGTTTTATGAAACTGAAACTAACACCACACTGCACGAACTGCGACTCAGCACGTTTAATCTCATTAAACCGAGCCATCAATTAGCGCCAATTAGCTGCGTTGGCGCTCTGCGGGCGCTAGATGGCGCTGTCAGCTCGCGTGGCTTCAGGTAAGCGACGGCTCGTGGCGGACACGTTCCGCCTCCTTTGTGTGCATCGCTTTAATATTTGAAAAGGTGTCGAACAGTCGGCGGAACAGAAAACCGCACCATGAGATGGATTTCTGAAAACGTTCAAATTAACGTTATTCTTTTTTTTTTCTCAATTTCCCCTGGTAAAGCCATCGTTGAAAAATAATTATTAGCGCTTTTTTATTCATGCGCAGACGCCGAGTGTGTTTGTGATAACGCGTCCGAAGCATCCGGTTGCTGAATTATACCTGACTGAATTAAGTTGCGACGCTCGCCGCGGCGCGTGATCACGCCTCGCGGTCCTCCCGGGATCCGCCGGATCCTTTATTAAAGAGCCCGGCCGCGCTGACTACATTTCCCACAATG
>CAAKHG010020850.1:0-36302 GCA_901007715.1 Dactylopterus volitans
CACACGCTCTCTCTCCTCGTATTTTCTCACACCCTCCAAATCTAACGCCGTCCTTTATGTAACTCGGCAAAGTCTAATCCACTGCGTGACCCGTCTATCCGTGACTTTCAAACTTCTCCCTGATCGTTTCCGATTTCCGCTCCTCTTCACGCTAAG
The DNA here is from genome assembly GCA_901007715.1 of Dactylopterus volitans. Classification (NCBI taxonomy): domain Eukaryota; kingdom Metazoa; phylum Chordata; class Actinopteri; order Syngnathiformes; family Dactylopteridae; genus Dactylopterus; species Dactylopterus volitans. The sequence goes on from CAAKHG010020850.1 coordinate 157, forward strand.
CAGGCGAGGCCATTTCCTGCTTTAAAATTAGCCGACCTAAAAAGTCCCATCGAAGCCGCAGTGAGTTGACATGATTAGCCACGTCCCCGTGTTCCAGGCGGCGCTGATGTCTATAGGGTGGCAGCCCGGCGATGAAATGTGGTTTCCCGATATGTAATTTTCCCTTTCGAAAATACAATTTGCAGCTTCGCGTTTGGCGTTTTGACTGCCACCGTCTTGTTTTTGCTCATACGCGAGGTGAGAGATTAGATAAGAGCGAAGGGTGGCTCTGGCAGGTTGTCATGGCAACAACGTGTCAATCACAAGACAGCCACGTCCTAAGTAAAACCAAATGGCTGTATTTTACAGTGTCCAGGCATTTGCCATTTCTCCAGTGCCGTGTTCCAAGCGCATACACCAGACCTCATTGGGCGTGCTGAGTGTCTTGTAGTACAACTTTCATAGGTCCTAATCCTTGTTAGAGATTTCAGAACGTGTCTTTTCTTTCATTTAACCTAACAAATCAGAATAGGGAACAAACACAAGCTCGCTCGGTTAAACATGTCACACAGCAAGCTTTTTAGAATGTCCTTTTTTCCACGACGAGCTCTCTACCCTTTCCGTGGTGTCGTACAGCCGTTAAACACAGACGCTGGAGGCTCTAGCTGCAGCCGGCGTTCCCCGCTCTTCCTCCGGAGCTGCCTCACCTCGCCGACTGTGCCGCGGCTCCACAGCTGGCAGCGTTTGAGGCTCTCGGGAGGCGGCAGGCGTCTCGGGCTCGCGACGCAGCGGCTTTGTCGCAATCAGAAAGGCTAATTAGCCTTTAACATCAGGATCAGACCTGCGGTGGTCCGGGAGAGGCACCGCAGTACGCGTTGATCGCAGAGAGACGACTGCATCAGCTGCAAAAGAGACAAAATCCTGGATCGTGTTGGAAATGACCAAAATTTAGCAAGGAAAATGCACATCTGTTGCATATGAACAGATATGAATAAAGATGTGCTGGGTTGGCGACACATTCCTGAGCTTTTGAGCCCATCATGACTGTTTTATTCATCCGATTCATCAAATATGGCTGAAGACGCCTCATATTGATATTGAAATGCAATATTCTGGGCTTTCTTAGCATTCGGGGGGATGACATTTCAGCACCAGTGGCAGTGTTAAGAAGTAATATGAGAAAAGGTCACCGTTGCACGGAAAATGTACAAAGTACGAGCTCAAAGGCTGTCCAGGGTGTGAGGATCTATTTTAAATCCAGGCTCTGAGGATGAAAAAGTTTTAATTTCAAAAGTTTCCCTGCTCAGTTTGGCCAAAGAAAGAAAAATAATACATATATTGTATCCCCAAAGTGATGCGGGATTTTCCCCCCTCAGAGGCAACGTTAGTTCCAGTTACATACTATAACTGGCGAATTCCCTCAAGCCACAAAGTCAGACAAGAAAGTTTTCAGTCCCGTTCAGCAGATTTACTTCGGCCTGGAGTGTTATGCCAAAAAAAAAAAAAAAAAAAACTTTACAAGATTCTGCTGGTGCTTTCTGCGTCTTTGGTGCCTGCGAGGAAACCGGGAGTGTCCTCAGCGAAGTAAAGTCTTGGCCTACATTCAGACAAAAAGACAAAGGGAGGAGAAGTCTGCCAGCTGCCAATCAGTTTCAGAAGAATACCGAGGCACGGCAAGGCAGCTAGCAAGAGGCGCGAAGCTAGCGCGATGTTTCGCCACCTCTGCTTGCTGTTAAACCCTCGCTGAGAACGAATGGCAGCCCGCCGCTTCGTCTCCCCGCGCTGCCGTCCGACTTCAAAGCGCGAGCAGCATCATTCACAGTTTAGATTTCGGGCTGCGATTTTTGTTTTTGTGATTTCTTTTTTTTTCTTCCTCCCTTTCATCCCCATCTTTAAACTTGACGTCAGCAGCTTGAGTCCTCACAGATACGAGCAGTCAGTTTGACAAAAGGGGACAGGAGAGCCTCATGAGGGAGCATTTCAAAGACTTAGCTCAAGTTCCATAGAATAGTTCAAAGTGTTTTTTTTCAGCTGTTTTAAGCCCCCAGTCACACTGTGAATGTATAACAATATATAACTAAAAGATTATAAGGATGCCATCTTTTATTGAGAACCAGCAATGTTTCCTGCCTGAAAACCAAAATGCTACGCTTGGTTAGGTAAGATCTCCTCTTGTCAAATCTTAAACTTTAGCAGCGCATGGCTTTCGTTAGCTTGCTAGCATTACCATGCTAGCGGGTTTCGGAGGCGTGGCTACTTCGAACCTTGTCGTCTTCACCTCAAACTGCAGGAAAGGGCTCCAGAGCGAGGCGGCTCACCTCAGCAGCTTTAGGGGTCACTGCCGACGACATCCCAAACGCATTCTTCCTTACACGATGTTGGGATATATCGCAAAATCGAAGCTTGGTACCATAGAAAAGCCATTTCATGCTTAAAATTCATCATCGACACATTGGGAGGCGGTGGAACGCTGTGGAAAAAAGGTCATAGCAGTGACCCTGTGTTAGCATTTTGACCAAACTTCCAGCTCTTAAACAATGAACGATTTGCTCAACCCAATAATATTCTTTTTTATTTTAATTATTAAGTCAGATACTGGGTTTTTTTTTATTTCGGAGTGAGAAGACTCCTAACCCCCCACCGATGGCTGCTCAATGCATGTCATGCTACTGTATACGGAACTGACATGACAAAGCCTCCAGATAATGAACCCGGGGGAACATGGCAACCTGTCATGTGTTAAGTACACTGGAGTCAATTTAAAAAGACGCTTTAGCATCAACATGGCTGTTTATTAATTAGCACTCACCCCCACCCTCGCCCCAGCTCCCCCGTTCCCCACCCCCTCCGTTTGGCTACAGACCAGGGCTTGTCCAGGTCCTTGTCAATGCTGCAAGTTCAGGCTGCAGCCAGGAACCTCAAGGTCACCGTTGTCTCATCAATTTCGCAGCTGAAGCAGACGGACGTGTCGTCGGGTTTTTCCTCCGGAGAGCCAAGCGAGGCTCGGCGAGCGAGCGGCCGAGCGTGGGCCGCGATCCTCACAGAGGCGCTAATGGTGAACGCGGAGGGGGGCGGGGGGCGGTGTGACCGGTCTTATACCCGTATCAAACGTGTCCAGTCAAGTCAGGGAGGTCCGGATCTCATTAAAATCAATTCCTTTTCCTGTGAGTTGGAAGGGAGCGGAGAGTCATGGGTTCGGGGTCGGCGGGGCCACTGTTGGAGCACTGGCTTGTTTCCAGCCACTGAGCTGGAAAGAAGAGCCAAAAAGCCTCCGGAGTGCGAAGGCACCGCCGGAGTCCTGTGTAAAGGCAATGTGCGATAACACCGCGGGAGCAGCTCAACACGCATGCTGACACTCAAGATTACTCGGCAACTCCCTTATTAGACATTGCCCCGTTGAGATGTTGATAGTTTCAAGCACACCAGCTTTTCTTTTCTTTTTTTTTTTAAAGTTTTCCATTAAAAAACAAAACAACAGTGTTCCTGCTGCTGCTGCGGTGTAAAGAAAATGTCTTCCCTTCGCAGAAGTTCACGTCACGTTTGAAGCAAAATGGAGCAAAACCGCCACCGTCGTGTCACATTTGGTGTCTGGCTTGCGTTTTTGAATAGCGATGTACATGCACATGTGCAAAAAATATTTATGTTTGGCGGTTCCGCCATTTCTCTTGTGATCATGCAGTTTGAATGTTTCCTAAAGAAATAAGCTTATATGGCAAATCAGTCCAAGCTAAAGGGAGCCACGGAAATTTTAAACTGCAGCTGCGGTTCAGAAGAAGGTACGGAAGAATTAATGGAGCCATACAGCAGAGGAACTAGGGAACATAGTGCTTTAAAAGACAAACCGGCAAATGAAAAGGAGAGCAAACAAGACTTTAAGACGCTAATTAACGACTGCGACAGAGGTGAAATACATCGGGGTGGCGCAGACAATCATAACGGAGGGGAAGGCAGACCAAAAAAAGTAACAGCACATGAGGGAAATACCTTAAAAATCCTAGAATCCAGCACATAAAACCTTCACAGATGTGAACCGGGGCAATTAACAGCCAGCACAGTCGTCTGTAGCGGCTGATTTCAATTACAAGTCATCTCATGACGCCTTAAGACAAAAGCTACCATCTAATAAACAAATAAATGACTTAATAGCATGTGTTTAATTAGCACATCCAACAGCAAGAGAGGTGAGATCAGCGGCAGGACTCCTTGTCCTAATCACGAGTCCTTCAGCAGCAAGGGGGGCCTTTTGTTCCCAGGTTTTAACCTTTGGTCCACGTGGACGCTTTGCTCGAGGATGTAAGGTCCTCTTTAGAGATAGCAGAGGCCAACGCCGGCAGCACAAAGGCAACAAAGACGACGGTTAATAATTTACTGCGGCGTCCTCCATCAGTCTGAGGCTCCTGCTCGCGCCACTCACCTCTGCCTCCATCAATCGCCAGAAACGCTTTTGTCTTTGATTCCGCCGAGGACAGATTGTCCTGCTCTTTCGCCAGACTGAAAGACAATAAAGCAACGTCTATTTAATTATCCAAATCTGATATGTGCCACCATGCGCATCAAACGCCTCGCAGGGGCCGGGAGCCGACATCCATTACGCCCGATCGCCGCGAAATTGCCAGTCTCATTAGTTGAAAAGATCTGGGCTCGACGTCAGCCTCATCCATCATTTCTCTCTTTCTCCAACAACAGGGGCCACCAAAGACATGGGGAAGATGCTTGGCGGGGAAGAGGAGAAGGATCCCGATGCTCAGAAGAAGGAGGAGGAAAGGCAAGAGGCGCTGAGGCAACAGGAGGAGGAGAGGAAGGCCAAATATGCAAGAATGGAGGCGGAGAGAGAAAACATCCGGCAGGGCATCAGAGATAAGGTACGACACCTCGATGCGGCCACGCACACCTCACACCGATCTCCAAGAACCTCAGTTATCCCATTAGATGTTGGGTAGATTCCACAAAAAACAGCCGAGCTTGAAGCTCGGTCAACACCAGCGCTAGTTTGAGCAAGACCATGACACACGTGTTGGGGAGACGCGTTCCTCCCAGGGAGTGTTCGGACATGAGGGGTATCATATCAGCAACGCGCCCCCCGCCCCCGCACTTCCTCCTGCTGCACAGAAACGAAGCCAAAATTTCCCACCGCCGCCATCTTGCGATGGTGATGTCATTCACAAAAAGATTGGTGCGCTGTCAAAAACTATTCAGCCCCTTTCACGCTGCTAACTCCCGCTAACATCCGGCATTCACTCCCGGGTCACAAGACTGTAATACTCAGGCGGCTTTTTTTTTATCAGCTTTACCTCTGATTGGCAGTGATGTAAACTTGACACCCGGATGAGGACGCTAATTTGCAGCCTCCGTCGCTAACCCCTTCGACTCATTGCCATCTCAGCCACAGATCCCATCTGTTTTGGTTCACGCGGCGCTCGAGTGCCGCTCAGTCTGCTGAGTCTGTGACAGTCCGAAAGAGGCTGAAGTACAAGACATGAAAAAGCTACACGGAGCCCGCGTCTCTGGTTTTTCATGCTGAATTTTACCGTTTTCCGCACTGCCCGTAAGTGAAGCTCTGGAGCAGCAGCACGGTCACATGACCGGTGCTGCATCAGACCAAAAGGGGACAATCAAGCTCTTTAGGCTTCACTTTTGACCCGTTACGCTGCCTGGTTTACATATACACACTCACCGGCCACTTCATTAGGAACGCCTTGCTAGCATGTGCTGTTTTGTTTTGTTTTTTAATTATGTATAAGCGCTACAGATGAGTATGAAAACACCAGGAGATCCGCAGTTGCCGAAATAGTCAGAACATGCTCGGCTTGGAACTTCAGCACATCGTCTTGACCGCGTCGACATACCAAATGCACTGAGTCGCTGCCACGTGATTGGCTGATGGCGGATTTGTGTGAACAAGCGGTTGAATAGATGTACCTGATAAAGGTGCCGGCGAGTGCGCGTCTGTGGTTCAGACTCTGTACCAAATTGCGGACTCTAAGAATTGGCATTGTGGGCAGTGCTAACTTTTTCTTCAGTTCAAAACTTTGGTGACAGGCTTTGCCCTCATGCTTGTTTGTTTTTAGCAGTGATGAAACAAAACTGATGCTGTGACCTCGCCGCATACATGACCACCTATCGGTCAAGTTGGACGGACGCAACCATCCAGCCAATCAACAAACCGCAGCCAAGAAGAGCAAACATTTGAACAACAGTGGAGTTACATTTGCCTTTGCCACAATTCTAAATCTAAATATTTTCCCCTTACATTCCCTCACCCCCGCCTGGTAGGGATCGGCGATCCCGACGGGCACATCAGCCTCGGGGAGGCAGCGGATGCAGAAGTCAAATGAAATTAGTTGTAAGGTTTTCGCCCTCACATGCTAGCATGTTTGCGGTGGCGAGGGAGGATGTGCACGAGATGTGCAGGGGGCGTGGGGGGTGAGGGGTGGGACGTCACACGGACGTTCAGCTCTGAGCTCCATCACGCCCATGAGTGAACGCCGGTTAATATCAGCCTGACATTGGACCGAGGTGTAAACTCGCTCCGGCTTCCAGTCGTTTTCAAAGCTCTGGAGCAGGCAGGGCGAATGGTGGGAGGCTGGAAAGGTGAGGACAATGGCGCATGGAGGTTTATGGCATCTCCTCACCTGTAAACGGTCCACACAAAGTCAATTAACAGGCTACATTACTCTTGATTACATTCTGTTTCATCTTTAGGCCAGTCAGATTAATAATGACCGAGGTATATATATATATCTTTCAGCTTGACCGTACATTCCTCTGTGACGCAGTTCAGATTGCAAGTGTCAGAAGTACTTTATGTTTAACTGACCCTTTTTTTTTTTAGGTCTCAGCAAGACTGACTCTTCTTTGATAGTTGAACGTTTAATATTTAATTAATCTTTGACAGACAAAAAAAAAAAAAGTTAACAAATGATCAAAGTGCCGGCGGCCTGCGGTGAAATATTGCACTTGACGTTGCTAATATTTCATTGACACCCCCCGCCCCCCCGCCACCCAACCCCAACGCAGTCTGGGCTTTAGACTTTGTTACATGAAGCCCTTTTAACTATATTTGGACTTCGGGGTTCAGCTCTGCACGCCGATGCCAAAGTTGAGTTTTGAAACAATCGTTGAGCAGAAAGCAGAGAGACGAGGAGGTGGTGGTGGCGGCGGGGGCGGTGGGGGCGGTGGGGGGGTTGTCTGACAGCATATCTTTGGGAATTGTTTGATTACGGCGAGCGAAGAGCGGCTGACTAAGCATAACTGTCTTCACTCGAACCGACGCCGGCCTTTGTTACCGCGGAATAACGGAGCGAGAGGAGGACTGAGAGAGACGGATCGCTAAAGAGCGAGATGCAGCGTGCCGGGGAGAAAGAAAAAAAAAAAATAAGGCAAAGAAGGGAGCGAGGGAGCAGGACGCGATGCGGAGGAGATACCCATCAATCAGCCCCGCCAAGACGTCTGGCTCCGCCGCGCGTTGACGAGCTCAGCCGACTGGGAATCTGCTTGTTAGGAGTTTCTGAGGAGGCAGAAACAGCAAGGATCGCATTCTGTGTCAGCGCCGGGGCAACTCCATTTAGTTTAGTTTGTTCTTTGGCATATTTAGCCGTCTCTACCCTGTTGCTCGTACCTTCCCCCTAAGATTTCCCTGAACTGCGGCTTCTGTCGCAAGTGCTTTCACGCGGAGCGCTAACATCATGTGGCGAGGAAGAGGCTTTTACCGAGCTTTTGCGGCGCCATCAAGCGCGCCGGCCAATCACGTGGCGCGGAGGGACGTCACATCTCCCAGTGGGAATACCTCAGGAAGACGAATAGATGCTGTTCCGGCTGTTCAATGATCATGTTTGGTCCTCCGGCCCCTCCGACGAGAGGCTAGCGTCCCCGGAACAACCTCAAACTGTCCCTCCGGCACCCTGGCATACATCCAGAACCCTCTGCGGTAGAACCTGAGTTCCTGCAGAATTCTCAGCCTCTTTCTCTGACCTATAAAAATGGGATAAAGCCAGAGTCTCTGTGCGTTTTCAGATTCCGTATTTCTAACTGAAGGGGGCGCTGACGCGAACTAACCGCTGGTGCGGAACTTTTGCCGCTAATATTTGGAATTTCGTGCCATTTATTCATCACGTTCCCAGTGTCTCAAGGCCTTCGGAGTCGAGTCTCAGCGATATCAAAGCTTGACAAAAAAAAAAAAGTTCACATCGCAATTAAAGCGACCGAAATCATCAGCAACGCCACATCGCTGTTCAAACACGCCGCCGCCAAGTGCCGACGGAAGCCTTGAAAGTGCCGCGACACGAGTGATGTTTCTGCATCTTTTGAAAGCGCTGCTCAAGCATCTGTCTCTGAGACGCACGTCTGAGCGCCTGCGCCTCTGTAGATGACGACCCGCGGCGTCCCGGGGTCCAGCCGATCCTCTTGTCTTCCATTTGTATCCAATTTGAATACATTTGCATAAACACAAATAAGTCTTAAGAGGAAAAGCGATGGCGGCCGCAGGGAGTCCGCCGTCTGAAATGTTCCTCACGCCGAATTATCGCTCCAAACACCTCAATGGCTGCCAGATTTTAATTAAACAAAATGTGACTATTACGCGGTGTGTTATGGGGTATACAGCCCGCACACACACACACTTGTGCATTTTTTCACAAAATTTCCATCCCCAATTTAACTTAACTAACCAGCGGGTGATGGCCGCGGAGATGACTCATAAGACCCGCGAGCAACTTTCTTTCTGCAGGCTCTGCAGACAGCAAAGCTTCGAATAAGTTTCCTCAGCAAATCCCAGGAAAAGAAAAAAAAAAAGAAAAAGAAAGAAATACTGCCACACATCATCAGACTTAGTCCTCTTAGGGGCCCCCGAAAATCTCCCGAGCACTGTCACCACCTGTCGCCATGTTTTCACTGACAAACGCCGCGCGCTGCAGCTGCAGCCGACTCGGTCTGAGGTTTCCTCAACGCGCGGCAATCAAACGCGGTTTTAAAGAGATTTAAATTTGAAGTGGCAACACCAAACCGGGGTACTCTGGGGCCAGAGCAGATATTAATGACGGGGTTTCACCGAGACTTCGCTTTTGAAGCCCCGCTTAAGTCGCACGCTGGCACTTTGTCACGCTCCCTTGTGTCTCGAACCGACATATATGAGACGCCGCAGGCTTTCTGCTAAGGCCAATGTGAAGCCATCCTTGTCAGAATTAGACGAACATGTCTTACGACGTGGATATATATGCCTGGAAATATGTCCCAGACGGGCAGAGGGGCAGCGGTTGGTCGGAACTGCCTGTGGTTTGTAGCGTTCCCGTTTGCATCGGCCAGTCAGACGTGTCCACAGCGATCAGTTAACAGCGGAGCGCCTTCCGAAAACCACGAAAACTACTCATACGTCAGCGCCACGAGTGAGGTCAATGGTGAAGCACATGGTTGGATTTAGGGGAATAATTGTGGTTGATGTTAAAATACAGGTCATCCAGCTCATATGCATTAGGGTGGCAAAATATTAGGGACGCCTCTCAGTATATCAAATCAAATCGGTTTTATTTGTACAGCGCCAAACCACAACAGAAGTTATGTCATGGCACTTTACAAGAAGAGGAGGTTGAGACTGTACTCTTTAATTTACAGAAACCCAACAGGGAGCAAGCGCGTGGCGATGGCGTGAAAGGAAAAAACTCCCCTTTAACAGGCAGAAACCTTGAACAGAGCCTGGCTCGAGGTGGGCGGTCATCTGCTTTGACCGGTTGGATTGACAGACAGAGAGAGAGACAAAGAGAGAGAGGGGCCCAGTGCATCATGGTCCGCCGGCAGCCTAGACCTATAGCAGCTTGACTAGGGGCGGGTCCAAGGCGAGCCTGAGCCAGCCCCACTGCAAGCTCTGTCAAAAAAGAAAGTTTTACGCCTGCTCTTAAATGTAGAGAGGGTGTCTGCCCCCCTGACCAACGCTGGGAGATGGTTCCACAGGTGAGGAGCCTGATAACTGAAGGTTCTGCCTCCATATCTACTTATATGTAAAAACTTATTGCAGAATTCTTGCATTCTGTTCTGTGGTAAACAGTGGCCATGCAGTGGTCATAAAGTTATGGCTGATTGGTGTAGAGTCACGACTTGATGTCCTGGAAAGGGACAGGCAGTTTTAACATAAAATATGACAGAAATATGACAGAAAATTTTAAAAAAAGCTTAAAGGTGCCCCTCACGAAATGTCAACAAATTTGTATTGTGGCGAAAAGAAAAAGAAAAATGGAACTGTTGTGTTCGCAGTCGCTAGAAGACTGGGTGCACCGCAGTGGTCCGCCCACACACACTCCCATGCTTACACACACCCACACACACACACACACACACGCCACATCTGTGCACACTGGCAGTCTTCCTTGAAGATCTTTATTGCGCCAGAATCACATTAACGCGCGCTTGGGAGACCGGCAAAGAGGTCATGGCGGAATCCAGCTCATTTTCCGCATCTCTGCCTCAAGATCAGCCATCACTCTGCCTGTTGACCCTCCCGCTCTCTGCCACCTTTCCTCCATGCGGTCCTGCTCTATTGATTTTTCTCCGCGGCCACACATGAACAAAATATAAAGATACTGTTCCACCTAGCTCTTGTTTCATGCTGTCCGGATGGCTGGAACCAATATCACCTGGTCTCCCGCTGTTTGGGTGTATGAAAACGTCAAGCTAGATTACGGAATGTAGTGTTTGAACTCACTTTAAGCCAGTGGTCCCCAAACTACGGCCCGTGGGCCAGATACGGCCCACCTCCCCATTTGGCCCGCCCCCCTGAACAATACCAGAGATGCATTTTGATTTATTTTTTTTCATATACACTGCGTGACAAAAATATAGGACCACCCATTTTTAGGGGGTAAATTATTTTTTAAATAAATAGTATTATTTATTTCCTGACTTTTTTCTGTGAAGAACCCAGAGAGGGCTATTTGGTTCTGTGTGGCTTTCTGGAAAACAATACATTTTTACGTCACATCTGCCATCGTCACACTTTTTCTGTTGCAAACTGACCCCGGCCCCCCATCAGAGAAGGGGAAAGTTATGTGGCACTTGCAGGAAAAAGTTAGGGGACCCCTGCTTTAAGCTCTCTGGGACCCATTTGGGTCCTTTTAGCCTTTTTGGTTTTTAATAGCCAGCATTCTTGCATCTGTCAATGCTAGCAAGAGCTTTTCCAGAAGTTAATCGTTTGGATCAAGGTTAAAAACTGCAACCTCACTTGTCATCACGCCTTCACAGTTTAAAAAAACGGGTCCCCATTGGCGCCCATTCAAACCACATTTTTTTTGGATATACTCTAATTTAGCCATCACATAAAGTGACACCTCCCACTGCCTCTTCAATCTGAGCCTCTGCGTTGAAAATTGAATTTTGACATCTTTCATGAAATCACATATTTAACCACTAGTTGGCGACAGAGCTTAGGTCCCTAGTGTGAGTTTTTTGCGTCAGAATCAATGTTGTTATGATTAATTGACACATACAAGGAACCCGAAACGTTCCACTGCAATTCCTAATTTACATTTAAAATGTGCAAAATTACGCAAATAAATGATGTAAATTAAAAGTTGAAAGGTGTACAAACTTTTGTGTAAACGGGTGTCACGGCTCTCGGTCAATCAGATGTATTTGTCTTTTTGAGTTAAATTCATTTAAACTATGAATTTATAGACTGATTAAAAGATTCAAGCCTTGAAAATGTAAAAAAAAAAAAAAAAATATTTGAATTTTTTTTTTTTTTTTTTTCTGAAATAATGTGTGATTCTCGGGGACCCCAGTGGGTTAAGAATCAGTGGTTAATTGTCTTAACATTTCAGATTTTAAACAATATTTTTTTATGTATATATATATATTTGTTGCTCTATTATTAATTATGCTAACGCGTTTGTTTTTTTTTCTTTCTCGTCCTCGCTGTGCAGTATGGCATCAAGAAGAAGGAGGAGAAGGAAGCCGAGGCGGCGGCCGCGATGGAGCAGGCCTCGGAGGGCAGCCTCACTCGCCCCAAAAAGGCGGTTCCCACCGGCTGCGGCGACGAGGAGGAAGAGGAGAGCATCGTGGATACGGTCATGAAATTCATCCCGGCTCCACTCATGGATATGTTCAATAAAAAGTAACGGCGTGCGGGGCGAAACGCGATTAACTTCTTACGACGTTCATCTAACCGAGACTAATACTGTACTGATCCGCCCCCCCCGGCCCCCTAAAACCCACGGTCTCACCTCTCTTCACCCCTCCCTCACCCTCTCACCCCTTCAGTCCGACCTCTAAGTGTCCCGAGAACGTGCGATGATTTTATCCTTGATTTAAAACATCTGATCTCTGATGGTGGTACCTACTTTTTAATGAAAAATATGGAGGTTCTTTATTGATTACAAAAAAAAAAAGTATGTAACACCTGCAAGGGTCCATCTTTTACTTCAAGGCAAATCAAGGTTTCCAAAAGCGGTCCAGCACTTAGAATAAGACCAGATATCATCCATCAGCCACCCTTTTTGTTTGTAAATAGCCTCGGGTTATTTATATATATATATATATATTAAAAAAAAGATAATTATATATGAGTGAAATATGATGTATAACAAGATGACTAAGAGTACAAGCCATATTTTTAACTTTTACGAAATTATCCAAATCATATCGAAATTTGATTGACTTTTTCTTTTTTTTTTTCCTGTTATGTTCTTGGTAATATTTGATACATGCAGTGTATATAAATATTGCAGTTTTATCGGTTGTCCGTTGTGAGGATTCACCCCATCAGCTGTCTCTCTCGCGTCGCGATTGGGTTACCGGGCAATGTACGTCAGTGTGACACCTGTAATCCAGAAAGGGAAGGTTTTTTATTTCAAATGATTATCTTTTTTTTTTTTGGCCATTTTATTCATTTATTAACTTTTTTTTTTAAGCATGCAGTAAACTTTTGTGAAGTGAGGTACTCATGGATCCCATTGCATTGATATTTGAGGCAATAACTGGGTTTTTTTTCCCTGTTTTGGGTTGAACTGACATCCCGTCCACCGTGTACAGCCGACGATAAATTGACTTTGTTTCGGAAAAAAAATGTTCTTCCACGGGGGGGAAAGTCTGTCCTCCGTAAAGTTCGTCTCGAAGCAGCGAGACGGCGTCGATGTTCCGAGTTCACCCGCTTCCCGGTTTCACGTTTGTGGCCCTCGAGATCCCGTTATTGTCCTGTCGCAGGTGTTTTGCTCGCTCCGCTTTTTGCTACGGGGACACGTAAAGTTCAGATCAGGGTGGTTATTTTTTTTTGATTTATGTTAACATTGTTTTTTTTCCTTTTTTGTATAAAACTAAACTTTCACAAGTGAACACACGTGTGAACAGACGGTGGCAATAGTGCAATATATTGTTCGAAATGAAGCTGTCCTGTGTCCGTGAGTCGCGTCCCCGAATCGGCAATGGCAAGACAATCCTCATTGTTGCTGTTGTTGTGTGTTTTAAAAACCGCTGCGTCTCCGTGTTAAAAGTCGATGTTAAGAGGAGGCGTCTCCATAGTTACGGTGATCAAACAGAACAAGACAGGGGGGAAGGTTTGGACGATTTGTTTCGCGTCACGTGAAAAATGCCGAGTCACCCGTCGCTTGAATGTTGAGCACAGCCGGGACAAAAGGTACTGAAGTCATTAAGGACTTTTCTTTTAACAAAATTTTTTTTTAAAAAGTCCCGAGCCCTGCAAGAACCAGAATTTGCGAAATCACTAAAAATGGCAAAACTTTAAGGGTGGTCAGATGAGGATTAAACTTCCTCCCCATGCTTTTCCTTTTTCTTGCTCTCCTTCATTCCCCCTTTTGAAACATTCCAGATATTTCAAACATTCCATCAGACTTGTGCTGATAACACACACACTCGGATATTTAGGCCTCGGTGGATGCCTTCCGTTAGCCTTCAGACACAATCGGCGACATCGGTGTGATGTCGCTATACCCCACGGATAGATGCACATGCGACGGTTCGTCACATGACCAAGCGAGTGCAGTTACTTTAGCTGTCATATACGATGATAATTACAAAAAAAAACAAACAAACAAAAAAAAAAAAAGCTTACATGTGCAATTAGCAGTTTTTGAAGTGGAAAATCTTGTGGTACATTTTTGCTAGGAGCTTCTTTTTTCGTGATCCACGTGCACGCAGTAGCGCGTCCAAAACTCACTTTGACCAATGTTTTCAGCTAGCTAGCTAAACGATGACTAGACACAAATTCTAAATATGTGCATTCCAGTGGCATAAACGAATGATATCTAGCCTAGCTTTTTTTTGTTTTGTTTTTTAAATCAGCGTTTTTGTGAGCTCTGTAATAATGGCGAATATATATATATGAAACCATTCCAGGCTGACCTGTAGAGCACATTCCTTGAACTTCCTGTGGTTTTCTCGTACTTGTAAACTGCCTCTGTTAGCCTCGGAGTGTTAGCAGGTATTTTAGCAGCAAATAGCCGTTTTGCGCTTGCAGAACCAACCACCGGCAAAACGCTCGCAACCATCAACAGAAGCAGTCGTCCAATCAAACCAAAGAATAGTGCTCGTAGTAGTTTCCATTCCTTTTTTTGTTGTTTTTTTTTATTTGCCGCATATTCGGTTTATTTTGAAATTCTCAGGTATGCTAGCTTCACTCTGTCAGCAGAGGTTTTTCGGTTCCGACCTTGACTAGTCTTCAGTTAGCACAATTGAGGGGCCTTGAAATCCCACAAACTTGTGTTTTATAAAGACATCTTCTCGTGTTTGGCCTGAGAATATTCTAGAGAGCTACTATAACTGCCCAGTCAACATCGAATAGGACTTCCCAAGCAAAACACACACACACACTTAGCATCTCCAGGCCACCTTTTTTCTTCTAAACTGGTGTGCCCTTAGATCACATCACCCCCCTCAGATCTCATCCGATTATCATAAACCCATTTTTCACCATCTTACAAACGCCAAATGGCGTCGAGACCACTGCCCAAGCAAACTGCCCGCATTACTCGTAACCGCCGCCATCGCCGCCTCCACCTCTAGCGTCCGCTCATTCGTGCCGCTCATACAGCCATTAATATAGTAAAACTGCCTGAGAAATATGCCACTTAAATAATAATAATAATAATGAAAAAAAAAGACATTTTACTCCTTTGATGTGACTTGAATGTAACTGTCTGCTGTTTCTCTCTCCTGGCGTCTGTCTTTGTTCCGTACGTGTTGAGAAGATGCTTACTCTGGTGCAGTAATTTTTTTTTTAATTTTTTTATTCTATTTTCATTTTTCTTGTCTGTAGCCAATCCTGTTTCTGTCCTCTGGTGATTGTTAAAGACTTGAAAAAAAACACAAAATAAGTTTAAAAAAAAAAAATTTGGTGCATTCTTTTGTACGGCGAAATCTTCTCACCTTTCTCCCTGCCTTTCTCTCTCTGTATTTCCCTATTTGTTGACAAAAAAAAAAAAATGTATGCATGCTTTATGGTGTGCGACTTAGGCAAGGTTGTGGATATAAACCGTTCTGTGTCCTCTGTGTGTTTCAAAGCTCCACCTGTTAGCCTCACTGCATGCCATTTTAGACAGATATTTTAGTCTGTAACTACTTTCCTGCAAAAAAAAAACAAACAAACAACAAACAAACAAACAAACAAACAAAAAATGGAATCACCGCACACTCTGAGAATAAAGTGATTTCATATAATTTTTTCATTGTCTCGTGTTTCTGCATTCAAACAGCTCCGCGGGCAGGCCTTTGGCTGCCTCAGTGTGAATCTGCATCCAATAAAATTTAAAAAAAGAAAAGAAAAGCCCTCATGAATATAAATGGAGGCACAGATGTGCAGCGAACGCTCGGTCTGGGAGGCGCGGCCGTCCCTCGCTTGTTCAGACTGACCTGCAGTCACGGATCATAGTGGATCACGACCCGGTGCATGGCATCCGTCCAGGAAGTGTGTGCAAAGACCTTGACTGTACATATATATACATATATACATATATATCTCACATGTTGCTGTTTTTTTTGTCAGTCAATCTTGTTTTTCATCTAAAACGTGGCTGTTGTGCATTTTATTTATCTTTTTTTTTTATTTTTAACCCCAACCCCCCTCCCCAACAAACCCCTTCCTGAAGGAACATCTATTCAATAAAAGCGAAAAGGGCTGTAAACAGAATGCAGTGTGTCGTTCAAATCCTGATTGGAGGTTGGTTTTCTTTCTTTTAAAAAAAAAAAAAAAAAAAAAAAGCCCACCGTCATGTGATCGCATCACAGTGGGCGCCGCGCTGAGACATCAAAGCAACGCAAACAGCGTCGCTCTCCTGGCAGTTTGATTGTCATAACTGGGTCTGTAATGTGGGTTTTGGCAAACCCCTTTAAATCATCAGCGCGTTTTCACCGGCAACACAACCGACGTCTCTGTCAAGTCGCTGCTCAAACAGGGAGCGTCGTCTTACTCGGGAGATTATTGGATTTCTGTTTCCTCTAACATCCCCTTTACAGAGGAGGGGAAGGAGCAAAAAAAAAAAAAAGAAGAAGTAAATCAATTTGAGACAGATGTTCTGTTTGCAGAGAGAGAGGCCGGCCTGATATTGAGCGGGGCCTCATTTTTAAGCCAATCACCCGCAAGAAAGAGCTGATCGTGCCAGACACTTAAAAATCGGCATTTAAAAAAAAATCTTAAAACGCGGCCCCATCCGAGACAGGAGGTGAGTTGTTCCCCAGCCGAATTCAGCAACCGCAAGGGGAACCGGTCAGCGTCTCCAACTGACGTTAAGCTGAAATGACAGGTTCATTTTGTCTCATTTAAAAAGAAAAAAATGAGAAAGAAGAAGATGTATAATTTCTATCACAACATATCCGGCGTGTGTGTGGGTTTTTTTTTTTTGGCGGGGGCGTGCGGTGTACGGGCCACCGGCGGCGACGCAAAAAAAACGTTTCGCGCGGCAGACGCCGAGTGATGGCCGTGACAGATTCAGTCGGGAGGTAAACAAGGCGTCACGGGCGCCGTCCTCGCGGAAAGAGCCTGACAGACGTGGCCGCTCGCAGCCGCGTCGGAGGAAACAGTTATCCAGGCTGCATATTTGTAACAATAAATTGTTGCTCTGATACAGGAGGTTGAGGTGCCCGGGCTTAAAGGAATAGTTCTTTTTTTTTTTCCCTTTTTCTTATGGGATGTCGAGTGCATTACTCACTCTCATTTGGGACTTTGAAAATTTTGAGAAAATCAATATCCGTTCCTGCGCTAACGCGTAGGAATGCAGGGCGCGCTGCCCCAGGTGGTCCGAACCAGTAACAGAATTGTGGGTGACAGATTAAAAAAAAAACAAAAAACAAGAATTGTCTCACTTTTAGAGGTGATAAGAGTTATCACTCAGATATTGAAATGTCACCCAGAGACGGTTACTGTTCTTGGGGGCTGAGATTTAATAACCATTGTGACTGAAGTGAACGTCATGTATAAAATTTTGGTCATCATTCATTTTTTTTTTTCTTTTTTGGCAGATAAACGTGACGCGTTGTTCACCCCCAAGCTGCTCCTTTGTGTCGATAACTTTTTTTTTTTTAATCAGTCTGCATTGGAGCGACAGGATGCAACAGGTCAAAGCTCGCATAGATACACAGAGGAAACGTTATGATATGATAACTTTTTTGTTCTAAAAGGAATAAAGCTGAAGGTCGTTCCTGCTGATGAAGAGCTGTCAGATATTTCATAGCCAGACAAGTTGTAATTTTATTCTGATTCATTTTTTTGTTTTTTTTGTTTGAAGCATTTGATTTAGAAAGAAATGTGACAAAATCCACATCGTGAAACAGCTTTATAGAGCATCCCAGCCAGTGAAATACATCAAAATAAATTGAAATAAATAAGCTCCCACGAGTCTGTTGTGTTTGACTTCATTTAGCATGAAACTCGTGCTGGTGGATTTTCTCACTGCCAGATAGCAGATATGCTAATAGGAACAAACTCTGGCGTTGAGCAGTCAAATCTGCCTGAAAAAAGGCAAAACTCGGGGGTTGAAATTGTGAAATTATCTCCTCAGGGCTTCTCCTGGTCGGTGGCTCTGTTTGTGACAAAGCCGCAGAACCTCCATGGATTTCCCCGGTCTAACACTTCGGGCTGTTGAGCACAAACAAGGGCTCTCGCCTGCCCCTTGTGCGATGAAAGTCCACGCGTCTCCCCTGCAGGAAACGGAGGTAGAAATCAATTCCATTAGTATTCATGCTCTGGGGTTGCCTTTTCAATCGTGAGCTGCCTCCGTGCGCTCAGCGGCGCCCAGGCAGCGGGGGAGCCCCGGCTCTATCAGCGTCCTGGAGACACCGCGGTCAATGTAAATGAATCCATCACCGCGGTAGACCAGGACGGTGAGCCAGTCCGCCTGCGGATTGGACCTAGAATTGGGAATTTTTATATTTATGATGGTTAAACATGTTTTCTGTCGTCCTCTTTTAGCCATTTGGCTTTTTTTGGCATATGAGACATTGCACGGTCTCGTCTCGTCTTGTCTTGTCTCGTCTTCTACCGCTTATCCGGGTTGCGGGGGGCAGCAGTTGCCTGCAGTCCAATCCACATTGCACCAGACCCATATGGTTCCTCCTGCAGGTGGTGGGCCTGCTGGAGGACGGACCTGTGTTTCTGCCTCAGGAAGGACCTCACTGGACTCAATGGGCGAAGGCACACAAGGCACTAGCTAAAAGGCCTGGCTCCAGGGTGGGGGCCCGGTAACCCCCCCAGGCAGGAACACTGGTCCTCTGATGTTTTTCTTCCCATATGCGTCTTTATGGACCATTCTTTGTCTGACCCTTCACCCAAGACCAATTTGCCATGGGAGACCCGACCAGGGGCTGCTGCCTCCGACAACATAGCTCCTGGGATCATTCGGACACTCAAACCATAAGGTGATGGTCCACCGAGGGGACGGCATAAAATCTATTATGTCAGAATCTCCGAACTTAATTTGCTTATGGAGCTGTTATGGCCTCAGACTTGTTTCCAGTTTTCCTCGTTACGCCATGATGTTCATTTTGTACATTATTGTCCCATTCAGGGTAAAACTTATGATAAAGGGAGGCACCCTTTACGAGGTGCAACCTCATTGATTCCGTAAGTCGCTACCACTTATATGGCGTCTCTTCCTTAAGTCTTAGCTCCTCCCACTGAGGATTTGAAAGCCGGGGAAAGACAACAGAGTCAAATGAGAAGTCCTCGGCTCTGTAGCGTCACTCGTGTATGTGCTGCACTCATACGTCATGTTGCTTGACAAATTACTTCTGAGTTTTCCTACACCTGGTGCGGGCTAGGAAAATCCTGGAAAGTCTTTCATGCTATTGGAGGGGGAAAGGTTTCCAGATAAAGGGAGGAAAGAGGAGACAAGGAAGCATAAGTTAGCTCCTTGTGTTGCGAAATAACAAACAAAAAACAACACGTCACCGGAACGGCGCTGGTTTACAGGATTCAAAGGTCACGGTGGCCACGTCCGTCTTCTCTCTTCAGTCTGTGGGCGGAACGGCGCGGAATACAGTCGCGTCTCAGGCTTTAGGTGGAAATCTACACGGCGAGCGGCCATGCGTGACCGGCTGTGCCGCATTTCCATATCGCAAGACTAATACACGCAGACAGCCAGTCGCCCCGGAAGACGCCGTGTTTACTCTCTCATCAAAACCGGCGGCCAGCGGACACGCAACACACACACACACATGCACACATGCACGCGCGCACACACTCCTTTTTTTCCTTTTTGCAGGAAAACAGCATGCAATCGCGTGGAACCCGTCAGGCGGCCATCAGCTTTTGTCTCCCGTCGTTCGGAGGAGCTCGGCAGGTGTGACAGCGGCTGACTGACAAGCTCATTGATGCGAGATTGGAGCCGCCGCTGCCGCCGCCACTGCCGCCGCCACCGCGGTGACCGCCGCCGCCACTCCGATGAGGCTATAATGGGTCTGGTTAATGAATAAAGTAGCCCAGAGACCTTCCCCACCTATATCAGCTCTCCATCCGTCTCAGTGACAAGAGGTCTGACATATTATATGGCATTTAATTTCAGCACAGGTCTCAAAAGGGACCACCCCCCCCCCTTCCGCCCCCCCGTTTCTCCGCCCTCCCCTCCACTCTCCATTTCACTGTCTTAAAGAAATGGACAAATGGGCTGGAAAGGACTTTATTTTTAAAAAAAAAAAAAAAAGCTCCCTTAAAGAGCCCTCTTGACCTCAATTAGTGAGCGTCTCTCCTCTGAGTCTGAAGTGCGAGCCGCCGCGCGGTATAATGATGCCAGGACTTTGCCACACCACCCCTTAATCCATGCAGGGGCCTGCATTATGCATCAAACTTCCTCATGAATAGAGCGCGTGCGGCAGGAGTGAACACTGCATGCTGCCTCCATCAGGATGCCAGTGGAGTAAACAGGAGGTTTCACTCCGTCTATAAATACCGCCGTGCTTCCGTCAGGGAGGCTGCCGCTGCCGTACAGCTCTCAACGTGCTTTCCCGTCGCCGGCTGCAAAATAACGCACTCACACCCACACACACACACACACACACACACACACGCACACACACACGTCAGCCTACATTCCGTCAGCCACTGTTCTGACTGTGGAAGCAGCTGTGGCGCAAATGCAAAAGTTAATGTGGCTGAGATTATTAGCTGTTTGTTTTGGGGTTTTCTTTTTCTTTTCTTTTTTTTTTTTTGCTCTGCCATCCGGATGCTGAAAATCTCCCCTTTGCATTGCTTTTCCGTGCAGCCAAGTCATCCCGGTGGGTAGCGTTTTCTGTTTGTTTGTTTTTCTTTTCTTTTTAAAAATCAGCAGCTCTATCGAGGGTCTGTCAGCTGCAGCTCCGTCTGGAAATTTGGGCCTGAGACTTTCACTCAAATCTGGACAAGCTCCTCCAATTTAGCCACATCCTGCCAAACCTAAACGAGGCTTGAACCCAAAGCAAATGTCTGACAGTTGAACTCTCTCACACGGACACGCTAACTCTGGTAAACGTGGTGAAAGTTTGACCTCCATCGTCACTTGTTGTTTGTTTGTGCAGAGCAGCTTGTTCTATGTGCACATTATGAGCACTGAGCGGTGAAGTGAATAACGCTGATTATCTGGTTCAGATGGCACCTGCCACTGGGTGGGATATATTAGGCAGTATGAGAACATTTTGGCCTCAAAGTTGATGTGTTAGAAGCAGGAAAATTGGTCAAGTGTGAGGATTTGAGCCACTTTTACAAGATCCAAGTTGTGATGGCCACTTTGGACCTTTGGATGGTCTGACTGGGTCAGGACACCTCCAGGACTGCACCTCTTATGGGGTTTTCCTGGCCTACAGTGGTCAGGACCTATCAAAAGTGGTCCAAGGAAGTAAAAAGCGGTGAACTGATGACAGGGTCACGGAGGCCAAGGTTTCTGATGGCAGTGGCCTCTTCCAGCAGGATAATGCTCCCTGCCACACAGGATGGTTCAGGAACGTTTGAGGAACACAACAACCAATTCAAGGTGCTGACTCGGCCTCCAGGTTCCCCAGATCTCAATCCAATCCATCTGTGGGATGTGCTGGACCAACAAGTCCGATCCATGGAGGCTCCACCTCACAACTTCCAGTACTTAAAGGATCTGTTGCTAGAATCTTGGTGCCAGATACCACAGCAACACCTTCAGAGGTCTGGTGGAGTCCCGGTCTCAATGGGTCTGGACTGTTTTGGGGCCAAAAGGGGGGACCTAGGCAGGTCCATAATGTAATGGCTGATCGGTGAATAATGATAATATATTTACTTAATAGTTGCACCTTTAGAAACAGGCAGGAATACAACAAAAAGTCCAAAGAACGGAGGCAAGGTGAAGTTCTAACAATAATTTGATAAAGAATATGTGTGACTAAAATGAATATGAGCAAATGGAAAGACAAAGAACCATAAAAAGGCACACATTTAAAGGTTAATAGACATAAAACACAATGATAAAAAAGTAAAAAGATAAAAAGAAACTCACATGAAGGCAAGTCTGTAAAAATGGGCTTTTAAGACAAAAAAGGTGACTAGGCAAAGTTTTCTTAGATAAGTAATAACGAGAGGTAGAAGGAATGGAGGGAGATATATGGAGAGAGGCTTCCTGCTGCTAATTTAGCTAATTTGGGGAACACAAATACAAGACACCATATGGTGGTGCTGTAATTACTCCGCACCGGGTACAGCGAGGTATCCGTCATCACACCTACATGCACTACAAACGCTCCGCTTGTAAGAGGCTGGCAGAACAGTTGGAACAGTCGGACCCTGGAGCCACCACAGAGAGGTGGAGCGACTGGAGGCCGCTGCCGACACAGACGCTCGGGTCAGGCGGAAGTTTGACCGCCTCATCGTGACTCAACCCGAGACTCGAGAGCCGTTTGACTCCGAAAGTTTAGCTAGCAACTTTTCTTCAGTTTTTGAGTCCTCGTTGACGCTATTCATTTGCACCGTCCAACTAAATTGCAGGAGAGGATCATAAAGAAGAAGAAGTCACATTATTAAACTGAATGAAGAAATATCATCGCCAAAAACAAAACGCAGAATGCAAAATGTCCAAAATAATAGCCGGATGTACAAAATATGCTAAGACAACATGGTTAGCCAGTTATAGCTTAAATTATAGCTTCAATCAGTAAAGCTGGAAAAACAGTCTAACTGGGTCTGTTCCAGCCTTTGCCTCGCAATGATGCTTCTATGTCAGATATTTGTTTTAATGTTAAAACAAAGGATTTCCGTAAATGTCTCTGTGTCTGATGTTAAAATGGGATTCTTCTTGCTGAACAGAGCGCGGTGTCATGGCACATGAGGTTCAAGATGTGGGACTTGACTCGGAACTTCAGTGCTGAGGCTTGACACCGTAAACGGTAGATATAAACTGCACAGCATGACAGCGCCTGAAAAGGGACGCCTAAAGATCTTCATCGTCCCCTGGTGGCGGGCTGCAGTATAGGTTATAAACCCCGCCTCCTCTATGTCAGTAGGGTTGCCAAACAAAAATATCAGAGTACTCCACGTGATATTTTTTTCCTCAAACATAGATTCTAAGAGGTATCCCTAATATTTTGGTCATCCAAAATAGGGTGACCAAAATATTAGGGACACCTCTCAGTGTAACCCGGTACACTTCAATGTCATCACGAATCACAGTCTTAATAATGATCAGGAAATGTGTCAACACCTCTCTCAAACACATTCAGTCAAAATTTAACATTAAACCGCTCCTGAGGGGAGAATTGATTGCAGGGCCGTTGCAATATATTCTATACCGAACATGTAGTGGTGATGATGTTATGGTGGGTCGGTCTAAGCTTGGTTTTGATTTTTTGTCATGAGTGACAGCTGCTCCGAGCAAAATCCCAGAAGTCTTAGAGGCATTTTGATCCTTGTGTTTAGGAATTGTACACAACAAATTCAAGAGGACACGTAAGACTAACGTTCTATAACTGCTATCTGTGTCAAACGGCGGTTAAGATCTCGCCATGCCAACAGATAGACTTTTGATAGGGTTCATCTGACAAGCAGCGCTCATCGCGACACTAAACCGCCCAGCAACGGCTTAAAAAAAAGAAAAAAAAAAAAGAAAACTCAAATCAAGACCAACTGTGCGTAAATGAAACTCCGCCACCTGACGCGTGTGGCACAATTAAGAACTGGATGTTGCATTGTGGTAATTAATATCTCAGCCACCTTCCACATGCTCAGCCACCTTCCGAGGGGCAGCAAGGCTTTTTAAATCAGCTGCTTTACTGATTATTAGATATTATAGAGCAGCGATTCTCAACTGGTGGGTTGCTGAGAAGAAAAAAAAAAAATCCTGTGCTTTTATTTTGAAGGGGATGTTTTATAAGTGGGCGGCGATGATGCCCTGTAATACTCACCCACACCCGACATTTCACAGCATAGAAGAAGACATGAAAGCTTGTTTTCGCTTGCTAACTGAGCCGCAGAGCGATGGCCCGACCCCGGCGCTCTCAGATGTTTCTCACATCGAGTACGGTTGGACTTTTCATTCCGTGTTTGCGCACGGCAGCGCGGCCTGAGTCTGTGGAGAGCCTCATGATCAATGGCTTATTAAGTGCTACTGATTGAAAATTATTAATACAGGGCTGCTCAGCATGTGTCCATTGATGCGGGGCTATCACAGCCGCGGCTACATGAATACTCCTGACATCTCGCGCTTTTTCGTTTTAATCAAAATGCAGCTAATTGGGTGGAATGGTGGAACGGTTCCCTCTATGGCGTCGCCACCTGCTGGTCGTTTTGGTTTATCGTGGAACTTGTTTTTCTGTGTGTGTGTGTGTTGACATGATATGATATTCTGTAATATGTCAGGTTCAATCTGCACCATCTTTTCACTGAATACGAATACGCTAGTAATAGTGGCGATGGCGGGTCCCGAAGCAGGACCGGTCGACAACCGCTGCTATGGAATAAGACGTGCTCCTCCGTCAGCTGTGGGTTTTTTTGTTTTTTTTTGTACTCCTCATGATATAAACTGACCTACTTGCAGCCGGCGCCCGGGTTCCCCCATCAGCCTTACGACACCTCAGCACTCTAAATATTACAGCAGGTTTCCGCCGGGTTAAAACCGCCGGCCTCCCTTCCCAGCGAGCGCTCCTCCGGATCAGGCTCTGCTGAGCTGTAAAATTGAACTGCGGCGCACGTATGGAGATGCGATAGCACGAGGTCACACCCCGAGACTTCTGAATTTTTTCGGACTCCCCCAAGCAGCGGCGGCGCTTGCAACACGAATCGCCTCTCGCCGTGGCTCTCAGGGCCTTAACGAAGGCGAGAAGAAGAAAAAAACAAAAGTAGGAAGTGAGCATTAAGGGCACACTGGCTCCCGGAGGAAACATCCTGATATCTTATTACCCGACCGTTTGATGAAACATCTGGCGCTCGTCCGCCCAAGTTCTCTTGTTGCGCCGGCGCTTCCGCCCACGCTCCGTCTCATGCAGGCCTCAGCCTGCGACCGTTTGATCCGTCCTGAGAGCCAATTACATGTAGCAGGCAGCCTAATTGTCTCAAATTTAATTGAAGACAGTCATTTGTTCCGCGGTCGAGAGATTTATGCAGGGAGGAGCCGCTCCGCTTCAAGTAAACAGGCGGCTCAGAAATCGAAACGCCGGCTTTTAGCGTGGGAGGCATTCGGGCGAATCATGATGTGCAATCCGAGGCCACTGGCTCAAAGAGCAGGTCGTTAATTTTAGGTCAGTGGCATTGTGGGAAATCCGTGCGCTCAGAACACAGCATTTCTTCTAAGTCATTTATTTATGCATGCACACTTTTAAATACAATAACAAAGGCTGGATGTGGCTCTCAGCTTTGTAACAAAATCCAAAGTCACCTAATTAAATGTGCTACTTTTTTTTTTTTTTTGAGGTATCAGCGACTCCATCATAAACTGGGACGTTGTTCAATTAGTGAGCTTTTATGGTCCAAGATGAAAATGGGACGGCCCAATTTCTTTCTACTCTTTTTTTCTGTACAGTCCTGATATGTGACACACACAGGCAACAAAATATGGCCCGAGGGCCAGAGACAGCCCGTAGATGAGCTCTGCATGGCCTTCAAAAGAAGACAGAATGAGCTCCCCCAAAAAAAACAATACAAGACAGCAATATGTTAATGAATCTCAAGGTCGATAATTACAATGAGTGTGTCTACATCTAGTTTGGACAAATGGTTCCAATTTAACTTTGGCTAACCTCAAGTTACAGGTTAGCATGATTTTTACTGGAGTGATTGGCAACAGATTTGAAATCGCAAAAAGAGGAGTTTCTCACCAGTTGGTGCGTTCAAGTGTTTTCTGTGTTGGAACCGCAACAAAAAGCCACATAGCAAAGGTGGTCCGGCAGACCAGGTGCTAGGCCACTTAACTCATCTCGCACATAGCAACGAATCAGGGCCTACAGGTGGGACAGGCCTGGCAGCCCGGGGGGGTAGATGTTAGGTTTATTTCTGAATACCTCCCAAAGTAGGGTTAGACCTGGTCTACACATCCTTCAGTAAGGCTTCAGTTAGGGTAACCAAACATTTTCAGTTTTTGCTCGATTAAACTGAACCCAAACCGTCTGGCTGCCAGATCTGGCCCTAAAATGGACCACATATGCGGGAGATTCTTGTTTTTTGAAACAAGGATGCAAGCTTGCCGGTCTGCTAAATAATCTATTGGATAAACTGTGTAATGTCTACCAAATTTGTTGTAAATTAACATTAATAAGTCACTTGAGTTCCATGTTCACGCCCAGTATGGCCAGAGAACTGTACCCTGATATGCAGTATGCAGATATTCGGGGTCCGTATCCGCTGACTACGGCGGAAGAGATTGTTGCTGTGATTTTCAGGACGATTATCTGGAGACGGCTGGATGTTCAAGTCCAGGAATAACGAGGCAGACTGAAACAGAGACGAGGTGTGTGTTCAGTCTCAAACTGTGTGTGTGGTAAACTGATAACGCAACACTGGCGTGCACTTAATCACTGAAAGCCTCTTAGGGTTAGGGTTAGGGTTAACGTTATATATACACACATCACTAAAGGTGCCCATTGAAGTGACATTTTCAGATTAGAAACTCTGTGAGCTTACTAGAATGTGTCAAATTACGGCCACTGCACCTGGAGCGCTCGCGGTTTTCTCAGCCGGGCAACACGAAAGCTCCGAACACTTCAAACTGGAACAAAAATAGGAGGCTTAAGTGGGCCGGATGAACGTGCATCAAATTCATAATTAAGTGGGCTGCCATGCCGCATGTTAGCTTAGCAAGGGAGGGCGCAGGGGGTCAGGGTAGCAACAGTCATGCTCCACCGGCTAAGATATCAGCATGGAGGTGGAGGGGAGCGGCGCGAGGGGTTATAATTGGCGGGGAAGGAAGAAAGAATGAAGCCAGCCGGCGTTGGACTAACCAGCATCGCCATGGGCGGGCGTTCAGCTGCGGCTGTTAAACCGCAGCTATTATAAGATTTTATGAACCCGGATCATCAAGTCAACATTTGACTGTCACCCTCAGGGGAATTTTTTTGTGTTTAGAAAATAGTAGAAGCGCAATAAATACAAACAGATAAAATGCAAGTATTGTGGAAAAAAAAAAAGAATATATTTATGAAAAGGAAATAGAAACATCCATTAAGAATATTGGCATCTTGGAAGGCAACAGCAGATTTCTGAGGACCAATGAAGAAGCTGTTCGTCCCTCTGATGCATAAAAACACATACATGAATGTCATATGCAGCGCTGGGCACTTTGTTTTAAAAAAGTAATTAGTTGTAGCTACTTATTACTTCTCCCACAAAGTAGCCGAGTTAGGAGCTCAGTTACAGTATGATAAAAGTAACTGCTTCGTTACATTTTTAAACACTTAAAAATGTCACAATAATTGAATTGAACTTTAAATTCAACGAAATGATCAATTATTCATCGTAAAACTGAATATCAAACGTGTTTAATCAGTGAAATCGAAACTTTATAGAATTCTTACATTCTTGCATTTTATCTCAATTAAGGAAAATTAATGTTTATACTTCCAGTTTATAAATGTCACCTTATTATTATAATTATCTGGGCTCGCCATTGCTGCACGTGTTGGTCAGCATCGTTTGTGGTGTGTGTGTGTGTATGTGTGTGTGTGTGCATGCGTGAACAACGCCCACCAAACTCTGCCTCTGATTGGCTTGGCATGACACTCTACCTTAGCCAATCATCATCACTTCAGCAGTTGCCCCGCCCCCCCCCTCAGCGGCGCAATCGGTACGTCTGCCTGGGCTGGATGGTTACATCACTGCTCATCGGAGGTGAAGTTGATAAATACCACATGACCACTGAGTCATGTGACCTGGGAGCGATTGCTGATTGGTGGAAAACAAGCGCCAGCGGCTTTGAGTCGGTTTTTCTGGCTGCTAACTTTTTCGCCGTAACCCGAATTCCTGTCATTTTACTTTTGTTTTCACAAAAGTGAGCATTGGGTGGGCAGAGACCTTTAAATACAATCGTCGTGGTGGCTGAATTAGCCTGCTAATTAGCATCATATTCCAAAACAAAGTCCATAACCGGAGGGTCCGTGTTTAACAACATTCAGTCTTTAATGGCATCTTAATGTTGGTAATTAAGAATCAATTATCCTTCGTGGAGTCATATCATCCATTATCATTGTCATTATCGTGCCTCTCTGTCGCCTCGACGCCGCCTCCTCCTGTCTTTGACCGGGAATCATCCGATCTCAGCCATCTTGTTTTCGAATCCCAAAATGGATCTCCTGGAGAAAGGGGAGAGGAAAGAGGGAGCGAGGGGCTCGGGCGCGCCGCGGAATCCCGCAGACGACGCACACACGCGCCTGAAACCTTGAAGGAAAACCAAGAAAACAGCGGATGTCGAGAGCGCCTCGCATCCCGTCCCCGCCCCCTTCACGGGTGGGCGGGACTTAGAGGAGCGTAGGCGGGGGGAAGGAACTAAGGACGCGCAGGAGGCCACGAACGAAAGAGCAGGTCGGTGGAGCAGCGCGGCGCATCTGCGCGCCGGCGATAACGAATTTAATACACGCGCCTCATCCCTGGAACACAGAGCGCCCGGTGCGGCGCGGACGGAAGGTTTAATCCAGCGGACGCCGCCGTGGGCTTTCACCTCGAGAGTGACCTCGGGAGAACAGAGCGGGCCGCTGTGGCACAAAAAGCAATGGTGACATCCACATCCGCCACGGTAACCGGGCCCTCTGTCCCCGGGGTTCATTGTGGAGAAGGACTGTCACACAAAAGACGGCCGGCCAGGGTTTGTCTCCGTGGCGCTGCTTCTTTTAATTGGATTTCTTTGAAAGTTCAGATTAACCTGAAGGGTGGTGGGGAGGGGAGGGGGGCTGTCTTGGTTAAGGCCTGGCGCCCATTTTCGCCGCAGCGCTGATTAAATCGCGCCGTGTTTCTGGGGGCCGCCGTTCATCACGTCTCGACTCGCCTCCGATCGATTCGTGTCCTGCAAACAGGAAATGTCGCTGGGAGACTGGGAGACTGGGAGACACCCCCCCCCCCCACCGACATGTTCACTTCAAACCATCCTCCGAAATTCAAAACCAGACCGACGGGGGAGCTGCTGATGAAATCCCGCACCGTGTTTCCTCCCGCTCGTTTTTCGGCAGCGGGGTTTTGAAAGTTCAGGTCAGCGTTTGCAGAGAGTCGTCCCACCTCGTTATGATTGTTTTTCATAGCGCCTGTGACGGGCTACGCGGCGCCCTCGCTGAGACAGTCCTCCAGATATTTCATTAGCCCGCTCATTTAAATCTCATCTGATACTTGCTCGACACGAGTATTTTTGTCTCCACGACGGCCTATTCTTAGCGCCTCATAAATATTCAGCCCGTCCATAATTACCTTGATTATAATCGAGTGTTTAACAATCGTGTGTAATTAAATGCTGCGGGGGCTTTGAAATCTATCCCCCCCAAACCCCCTCCCCCGCGCTGTACTTACAGTATATGCAGATGAAATAAGTTATTCACTTTCTTGCAAAGTAAAACAAGAGCGGGTTCAACAGGAGGTGAGGCTGGTCTCAAAAAAGCCAACCTGACGTTAACGCTTTGAGTGCTTTCGCGAGTTATGTAACAAATTTAAGCCTTTCGTTGTATTTTTTATTTTTTTTTGAGCAGATCTAGGATGTCAGAGCCTAAACCGAGTTTGTGGTCGTTAAACTGTTTGACTCACTGGAGCAATCCGGTTCACTTGAGTCAGCGTTGCCCCACCCCGCTCCAAAAAAAGTGTCACATATAACAACAAATTGGACAAAAATATAAAAATGTGCAAAAAAAAATTATAATTTAACCCACATTAAAATGTGTTAAATGCAGAACCACTGTTATAAGTTATGTCAGTTGTATGTATAAGAATAAAACACAAATAGAAAAATTGCAAGTAATACAACAAAGATGCAAAATGTGCAAATCAGAATTTAGACTTTTTAATTAAGTATTAAAAATAGCTACACGAACATAAACAACCAAACGGAACAAAAATGCAAAATATGCAAAAAGCATATAACTATACCCATAAATACAAAAAGGCATGAAAAAATGACACTCGTCATTACCTCAGCGTTGCATAGACACATGACATAACAATCAACTGTGTGTTTAACCACTTTTTTATCGCAATATTTAACTTATTACTTAGATTAACGGACTGGAGTGAATCAGTGACCCGGGTCGTGTGAATCAAAGCAGGCAGGCGGCCTCAGAGCCGCGTCCTCCAATCCCGAATCACTGACGTGGAAGGTTGTCTCGGCGCTGCACAGCCTTCCACTGACCTCCAGCCGCCGCCGTCGCCATAGCGCCTTGTTTAATATTTGTCTTGTTATGGCAAGAAGAGGAGGTGGGTTTTTTCCTCCATCGAGGCAGCGGCTCATTTAAGTCCCACTGCGTTGGGTTTTTGCTCGAATTCCCCGGCTGATGTGAACGTGCCGCCAACCGCCGCCACGCGAAAACCGCCGCAAACACGTAGAATAACAAGAATCCCGCCGGAGGATCCCCCGAGCGCGCGCGCTCAGCCGTCCACAGGTCCAGCTGTGGCAAAGCTGTGACGGCGCACGGGCAGGACCTCGTTAATTTTCCATCAGGGCGCCTAAAGATGTCTGCCTCGCCGTCCCTGATGACACCTGACAGCTGCTTTTCCTTTTCTTGTCGCGCGCCGATAGAGGAGTTATAATCACGCGGGGAGACTGACACGTTGAGCCCAAACGGGAGAGCGACCGGTTCCCAAGGAGGAGACGGCAAAATGTCCAAGCGTGATTTGGCCGGACCTGCCTCGGTGCGGGAAAATATTTATTTAAGAATACATAGGTGGGAAATTAATAAGACAAACAGGAAGAAAGGTGGTTTAAGTGTCTTTGAGGGTGTCATGGTTGCTGGTTCTCACACACAACCCTCTCTAGGGGATTACAGAGGATGGTCCCACAAAGAGGAGATACCCAGTGATGCTCAGAAGATGCCCGGTTGATGCCAGAGGTCAGAGGTCAGAGGAGAACGACCAGACTGGTCCCAGCTGATAGAAAGACGACAGTTACTCGACGAACCATCGTTACAACCGAGGAAGCAGGAGAGCATCTCTGAGCCCACGACACCTCCAACCTGGAAGCTGATGGACCACAGCAGCAGGAGAGCTTTTATTATTAGGTAAAACTTACTAGAAAATAAAGTAGCAGGTGAGTGTGCGTCTGGAAATATTTCCAAAAGCGCTTGCCTGAACTCCGCTGGGAACACTTGCTTGGGAAATAAAGGAATCTGCAGGGATTTACCAGGTTTCATGAGAACTGGTGCGGCGGTTTCTGCATAATTCATGAAATCATTCACTCTGTATCTGCTCTGGCCCCGATTCATCTCTGCTAGAGTCCTTTTTGTAAAATTTCCATTCACTTTCATTTGATCATTTTTGGCTGCAGCTCTTAAATGCACGCCGATTGTCTTAATTATTTACAGTGGTGGGCAACTGGAACCTTAGTCGCACCTCCTGGGTTAATCAAAACTTGACCTATGTTGCAGAATACCTCTAATTCTGTAAAATATGAGTAATTTTACACAACCGAGTTTCGTGGCGTAGAGGGGAGTTGTAGTTGAGCAAACAGTAGCTGGTGGGTGATGAAAGATTAAAGATGGAGGATGGGAGGATGATGACGCTCATGACTCGCTCATGGCGCCGCCGCGGATGGTTTTACGCTCGGGGCCCCTCGCGGTATCGCATCAGTGACGACGCAAGCGTGCGTTTAAGGCCACCGTCTTTAAATCACCTCATTCCCGCGGAGCCACATTTTCCAGGAACTCTGAGAACGCCGTTCTCCATTCCGGGAAAACGAGGAAAGGTGATTAAACGAGCGTCGGGGCCCTTCCCGCTCCCTCACGCCAGGGACCAATACAATGTTTGCTCTCCCGCCATCGAGACTGAACCCTGCTGCCGAACCGTGCCGCTCCTCGCTCGGGTCTCCGCTTTTCCCGACACGGCCGAGCAGGCGCGGCATCAAAGCCGCGACTGGAGAGCTCGTTAATATGCGATGCCGTGAAGCGACCGGTGGGGGGGAGGGGGGGGGTGGGGGGGTGGCGGTCTCTCACCGCGCCGTCAGACATGCTGGCCTACTTATACTTGAGCTCCCACACGGTAAATAAATAATTTAGCAGACCACTGGAGTGGCTGCGAGGGCACGTGCGCTCCGAAAAAAAAACCTACGCGCTTCCCTCCCGGAGCAAACATCCGTGGAAACTGGGCATGGAAACTCCCCCCAAAAAAATGGCAGCGCCGCAGCGCCGCTCACGGATCCCTCAGCCGACGGCCGCCGATCCGTGGTGGCACGTTGGTGGCGCGACGGCGACGCGTAACCGTGAAGACTGCGTGGACGGACTCGTTTAATTCCTTTAAAGAAATACATGCTTGTCTTCTTAATGTAAGAAGCAGAGCTCGTTTATGACGTTTCATGCTGATTATTTTGAACCGTGCAGGTCTCAAGCGGTGCGTCGGTACTTTAATCACTGGTGGAGACGCCATAGAATTTAAACTCCGTTTGCGTACGCCGTCTCACACCACATTCTGAGGATGAGCAATATTTTCAACAGATATTTTTCCTCTTTTGAAAATACCAGTATAAGATATTTGGAAATTCCAGCCTTTGTCAAATGGAATGCTGTTGTGAAATGCCAGAGCTTCAAAACCAGTTTTCCCACTCCCCCAACATACACATGCACACACACGCACACAAATACACACACAGAATTGAAAAACAAAAAAGAGAACTTCTACACTAGACCTTAATAATTCATATAAACAATTTTTCTGTGTACCCTGTTACACGTCAGTTGCCACTGGGGATCGAACAGTGGCCTCGCACAAGATCCAGATCTTTTGGCTTCACGTTTGAGGATTCAGAGTTGTAATTGGTTTAACTTTATATTTTCCTTTTGACAGCATTTTCAGCAATCTATAATCAATCAGCAATCAAATCTGTTCACCCTTTTTCCCCCTATAAACTTTCACTGAATACCAGCATAAAAGCCACAAATGAATGAACTTTTTTATGAGGCTGACGAAACCATCACAGGGAAAAGTTGAAAAAAAAAATATCCTTGAAAATATCAGTGGCAGAATCTTTTAATCACGGTTCCATCATTTGATCGCCGTTGCCATGACACTGGAGGTGGCAGCAATTAAAAAGATTTGAGAGAATCAGTAATGAGACACATTTAAAGCAGAGACTTGTAGCGCCGAAACCTTTTTCCACCCTGCGTCACTCACGATAACCCATAATACCTCAAAATGAAGGGCTGATGCTGCACTCGCAGACATTTTGGGTGACATTGACAATAATGAATTCTTAATTATTCATTTGAATCATAACAGGATAATGAAAAGGTGGGAAATTACTGATACGGGCCACCTTCAGCTCTGAATATCAATTTGTCCCGATGCATAATTTAACCGGGTTCCTGCCGAGCATGCTCACTCCCAACACTGGCAGCGGGATGTATTTGCGGGGGAAATGGGAAATGAATGTCATCAAAATGCTTAAAATACATGTTGCCTCATTTTGGAAGAGTACCGGAGGCTGATGGATAACATTTGGACTCTTTATTTCAAAAGAAGTGGCCCACTGCCGAGAAAAAAAGAGCTGAGAGGCCTTATAATTATCAATACTCAATAGTGAAAGCGTGAATCACGGCACAAAATCAAACTCTACGGCTTCTCATGTTTAGATTGATGTTTTTAAAAAAAAAACTGCATCGGCTATTTGCAAGAACAAACCACGATTCCCAGAGTCAAGACTTGGCAATCTTGGCTGTATGGATGTAGCGGCTTTTAGGTGAGCGGCGCTAGCAGGTAGCTCCGTCGAAGCGTGATGTTTCACAAAGGTGCCTCTAAAGAATTAGAATTACCATTTGATATTAAAAGGGGGGGAAAGGTCAACGTTTCCACGCAGACGCCAGCATTAGCTAGCAGACTTAATCATACCTTCAAAACGCCACCATGAGGTAGCTGACGGTACAAACACTGGGATGAGGCTGCGTTTTTTTCTGTTAGCCTGCAGTTGTGCACGAAAACTTTCATGTAAGAAAAACTCACGAAAGGTAGATGTGGCATTTTAAAACACGTAACTTAGTCATTGCTGCCGAGTCCCCAACACAACATAAGAGAAATACTCAGAGCCAGTTTGGGAAAAGACAGAAATTTAGCAAGAAGTAGCGCTGTCAAAATTAAGATAAATTTAGTGTTAAGGTGGTGCATTAAAAAAAACATCAAATCCAAATAAAATCATCAGATTAGGCTGCATATTAGCAACTGGCAAGAAACCCAAAGGGGATCCAAGAAGCAGGAGACAGGCGGAGTAAAGTTTACAAGAATTTATTACAAAAAAAAACAAAAAACGGCTGCAGCAAAAACTCAAACTGTGCTGCCCGTTGGTGGCAGGAGGTGAGACAGGTCAGTGGAGCTGGTCGACAGGAAAGCGGGCAAAGTACTCGCGAGGTGAAAACTCAAGAATTATCTGGCAGCAGAGGTGGAGTCAGTCATGGTGAGGTTGATTAGGTGAGATAGAAGCCAGGTGGGCCTCACCGCCCCGGGTGGAGAAGTAGGTCAGCCCCGCCTCTGCAGGTCCTGGGAGGACAGAAGAAAAAAACACAACACAAGAGCAAAACATGCATCAAAAACTCAAACCATAACTCTGCACTCGATATGCAGTACTGCCTGTGGTGTTGACCCGTGACGACCAATGGCCCAAAAAAGAGAACAAAGAAAACAACAGAAGTAGAAGAACGCAGTGAGCCACAACAAAGTGTTCTGAAGTTGGATAAGGACGAGTTTTAGGAGGAAAGTTTAACTTTAGATCCTTTGGGCGACTTAAATAACCTGCACAGTTTGCCTGGCTAAATTTGACCACCACAGAAGAAGTAATTCATCACCGACCAATCGCCTCAAGGTAAAGCACCCAACTGAAACATGGGCCGTTTCTCGATTCTCAAGTCTGCAAGTCCAGACTTTGGAAGTTCAGACTTGGGAAGTCCCCCACAAGTTCAAACTCCAGAAGTCCTCGAGTTGGCAAGTGTGGTCCTTGTGTTTGGAATAGCGGCGTTCCTCTTCTTCTTCTTCTTCTGTGTGAATGGCGGCTGGTGCGAAGTGCATAAGCGTCATTAGCGCCACCGACAGAGTGAAACATGTAAAACAACAACAACTCATTCACTGTTTGAATATTTTATATATAAATATATATGCGTTTGTGGAGTTGTGGAAGTTGGTGAGTTCCAGATCAAAGCAAAATTTAAAAAAAAAAAAAAAAAAAGGAGGAGATGTCTTGCGGTTGTTGTGGCCGCCGACGTTGCCGCACG
Source organism: Dactylopterus volitans (assembly GCA_901007715.1). Lineage (NCBI taxonomy): Eukaryota > Metazoa > Chordata > Actinopteri > Syngnathiformes > Dactylopteridae > Dactylopterus > Dactylopterus volitans. Next base: position 35,413 of record CAAKHG010020850.1, read on the forward strand.
TCATTCGTTTCCCCGATCGTCCGTGCGTTGATCCTAATGCAGTCTGGGATACACGGCTTCCTCAAGTACGTCCGAGTCAGCATCCAATGGGACTTCTAAAAGTGGGTGGAGCAGGGACACTTCCAGGTCTGAGGTCCCGACTTGCCGCTTGCGGACTTGTGAACTGGAAGAGGACTTGGTAAAGTCCGTAAAAGTCTGGCTACGGGGCCACTGCAGGCCACATTAGAGCACTGTGGTGGTCGTGGGCCAATAACCACGGAGATCAGGAACGCTTTGGCTGATTGGACGGCTAAAAACTGCTGACCAATCAGAGGAGTAGGAGATAACGACTGCGAGAAATCACTGACATTTAAACATTTGAAAACAATTGAATATCCATCATCACAAGCTTCAGTCTGGAGGAGAACAAAAAAGGCGATTCCGCGCGATTGATCTGAGCAAATTCTGCGATTAATTAGTTGACTGTAATTAGTCGTCTGTATCAAAGAATAACCTCCACTTTTTTGGAGGACGGTTGTGGTTGGTTGAAACGAGCGCCGTTGTCGTTACGCCTGCAAAAAATTGATTGCCAAAATCTTCACGTAACCTTGTGATTCAAGAGGGTTTATTGTCATGCGCGCAGCAAAAAAAACCCAAAAAAACCTGCTGCTGCTCTGCCTTTGCACGCAATAATAGGAGTAGGCACAATAATAGAAAGAGATAAAGTGAAAAGTGTGTTTTTTTTTATTGTTACCATGACAACGAAATTTGCCTGACCTTGATAAACTCAGAAGTTTGAACCCAAACCCCAATTTTAAAATATGATGTTTTGTGACACACCATTATTCTTTCCATAAAGAGGACACACACGTGTTGCCCATCAGCATGCGACGCCTATTTTCCAATAAACA
>CAAKHG010020851.1:0-18283 GCA_901007715.1 Dactylopterus volitans
GTGGGGGGGGGAGGGGCGAGGGGGGGGGGGGGGGGGGGGGGGGGGGTGGGGGGGGGGGGGGGGGGGGGGGGGGGGGGGGGGGGGGGGGGGGGGGGGGGGGGGGGGGGGGGGGGGGGGGGGTTTGAGGGTTCTGCGGATTAAATATCTGCTGCAACGCTGCAATCAGCCTCTTTCGGAGCCGTGTGTGTGTGTGTGTGTGTGTGTGTGTGTGTGTGTGTGTGTGTGCAATCATCAGCTCTCAGACCCTCCTCAACGCAGGTTTATTATTAAAGCAAGTGCACTCAACCCAGGTGAAATTACCTCTTCCTGTTTAATCCAGAATCGCTGAGACATGTGACGCCAGTTTGCATCCTGGTTTCCACACACACACACACACACACACACACACACACACACACAGACACACACACACACACACACACACACACGCGGCAAGCCAGGAACGTCTGGTCCCTCGTGAGCTCACAGCTGCCATCATAAATGTCAGCTGAGCACCAGTGAAACAGGTCATCAGAATTCAATAAAACTACAATCCGTTACTCAAGTATTGATGCAGCTGAATTGAAAATTAGTGTAACATCCTTCAGAAAGGAAGACGTTTGAACGCACATCCCCCTGACTTGGCCATCTCCACGGCGCCTAGATCCTCACAATGACCACACACACAAGCTCCAAAAAGCAGCAAGATCCTTTGTTACAATTTCTTTTTTTTCACCCTTTCTTCTAATTTCTGGATAATCTGCATAAATCAACACCCTGAGGAATCCCAAAATAACCCAGTGCGAGGGTGCACATGTTTAGAGGGAGTCACTGGAGTGAATATACTGATAGTTACTGGGAAGAAGCTCTGGTTGGCTTGTTGGCTTATTTATCTAAGTAGCTGGACTGGTCCACTTAAGTTGCATCAGAAAGCAAGAAAAAAAAAAAAGGTCTTGCTCATCTTCTTAGATTATTCACTCCTTATTTATTGGATTACCAACCTCCAGAGATTTGACCTGCAGCGAAACGCCTGTCAGTCTGAAAGATGTCAGAATTTAGTCAGATGCTGCAAATATAACAACTTTCGAAACTTTTTTTTGCTTTCTGAGTCACATCTCTCCCGCGCAGCAGCGAATAAGAGTCAAGTGTGTGTCGCCTCGGGCCTCCTCTCACTCTGGGTGTGTCTGGTCTGCCTCTGGCCGCGGGTCTGACCAAAATTAGTGGCCTGCTTTTGTCCGTCCCCTCCGCGAGGCCACATCATTATAGCCGTGGCGGTGCCAGCCCTGCACTCAGCGTCCACCTCGCACTGAAATAGCCCATGTAGGGGGTGAGAGGAGGGTGGGCGGGGCGTCTCTGACCCACCACCACATCCACGGGGACACTCAGTTTTAGGAGAATGTCCTCGGATGGGTTTTTCGCCCGTGCATGAGCGACATAGGACCCGAAGTGCCAGAACGATGCCCTCAAAATACGACAAAACGACCCCCCCCCCACAAATTGTGATCGCGGCGACGAGTCCATGCTGCTGTTTAACTCGATTTCCAGCAGGCGGCGCTGCCCTCCAGTCGAGCCTCGACTTCGCTCAACCTCAAATGACAACTAAGCCTCACTTTCATTCACAAGGCTCGACGCCAGGCTCGAAGTCAGGAGTTTCTTGTCTCTGTGGGTCGTTCGGCTCACTTGATCGGTCGGGGGGGGGGGTGAAAAAAATAATGTCTGTCAGCACTTTGTGTTTCATTTGTGAAAAAAGTTTTGCAACATGTGGCCCTTTGCTTACTTCGTCTAAGTCAGCGCGGCCCCACTTGTCCCACAGCGTAAAGATCTGGTCTAAAAACTCCACCTGTATTTTGGTAGCTTTAATCATGAAGCATCAGTACTGATGCGATGTCAGAGTTTCTCAGGTGTTTTTCTCCGATCACACACCCCTCGTCACCACACACACTCCTCATCGTCACACACTCCTCGTCATCACTCAGCGCTCAGGAGCAAGACTGCTGTGTTTCCTGCACTTACAATAATAACAATGTCATAATAATGATCTGGTCCAGAGGCCGTGGGTGTGATTGCAACCAGCCCGGTTCAACTCCACAGAAATGTTATTTTCAAGCACAATATAACATTTAGGGGTTTTTTTTCAAAACAAAAAAGTAAAATGTTGGAGAAACACTGAGCCACGAATAAAAAAAAAAGGATTCATAAAGGGGACATAGAAGCTGCATTCGTGTTTCCCACCAGGGAAGCGGGATCACACCCTGTAATTTTCAGTAACAATAAACATCCTTATTTTTGTTTAAAAAAAAAGAAAAGAAAAAAGAAAAAAAAAAAAGGTCACCCACCTTTTTTGATATCTTCTTGGCAGGTAACAGTGATCACCTGAGCCAGCGCGATGGCCAGGAAGACAGTAATCCCAGAGTGCAACGAGGGGCCCATGTCTGCACGCCGGGCCTGCAGCGTCCTCCGAACACACAGACGCCGCCGACGCCAAAGAACAGGAGGGAGAGTCAGAGAGGCCCGACCCCGAGCTCCAGCATCCAGACTGAAAAATCCAAATATCCCTGAGTGGAGGAGGCTCCTGGATGAGCGAGCACTGCCAACTGAAGCCAGCTCCCTCTCTCACCTCCCTCCCTCCTTCTTCCTCCTCTTCCTCCTCCTCCTCCTCGCTCATCTTTTTTCTTTTTCTTTTTTTCTTCTCTCCTTTATTTCAAGGCCAACCTCCCGCTCAGGCTCCTGCAGTCGCTCTGAGGGATGCAGCTAATTAAAGACTGATGAAAGTAGATGGATGGGATGATGATGATGATGCTGCTGCAAAAAAAAGCTTTTTTTTTTATTTCCCCCAATGCGGCTGCTTTGTGAATCAAGAATATTACCTACCAAACTCGGGCCGCCTTATCATCACAACCTCTTTGCTTGGCACAGACACACACTTGTGCAGTATGTCCTCAAAGTTAGTCCTTCAGTCCTCTTGGTTTTACCAGAAGAACGACCTAAAGAGAAGAGAAAACTGAGTCATTTTTTTTACCTCAAAGAACAGGAAAAGAGTAATTAAAAAGAAGCATCTCATGGTTTTTATGAAATTGTATCCATTATTCATTTATAATTCTGTTTATGTGCTGCTCTTACGTAAAAGACACACTATGAGAAATTTAAGGGCAGAATGTGCAACTGTTAAAGACTTAAAAACATACTTTGCAACATTTAAAGGCAAACTATGTAACGTTTAAAAAGGCCCCTCATGTAACATTTGGACAATTTGTAACATTTGAAGACACACCACGTAACATTTTAAAAAAGGTACAAAATGTAACATTCCAGCCTTAAAAATGTCTGGAAACAACCATGTGATGTCACTTGTTCAGGTATACACACATTACACCAAATTCTTTTCTGAAAGGTGCTCAAACCCAGAGGAACATGTGACATCACTCACGTTAATGGCGTGCTTAGTCGGTCATCCGCCAACCGCGCCATGTCCCCTTTAGCCACCGGGCTAATGCTAATGAAAGAGCTGTGCATATAAGAGCGCTTGGCGACACCACAACTCAGCGTGCAACACGTTGTTGGCAACCGTGTGCACGCGCAAAAAATTAGTCGTTTAGCACGTTAGCACCATACGAGCTAAGGTCGCTTTTGTGTTGTCGTTTTCCTTTCTGTTGCGACCAAAGTCACGCAAGTCAAACTGTGACACATCAGCTCGTCCAGGAACATGGTTTCAGACTCGGTTGTGGTTGTTTTAAGAGTGAAGACAACAACTCCCGCGATCCCACGCGACTCCACAACCTCCTCTGGTATTGTTGTGAACAGCGGAAAACTTGATTGCAGTTTTCCAAATCCACAGCACTTCGGGACATTTTATTCTTTCTCTACATTTGCCTTTTTGGTTTGATTTCTGTGAGCAATTTTTATAGAATCTTTTACATTCCGTGCTGACCTGCATGTGTGCGCCGCAGCTCGAGCGCTTTACAACCTGCATGTTACACTCCACTGATGCGTTTTCCAGGCTGAGACTCCGCTACGCTCCCAAGACAGGCGGCAAGACCAACGTCGGCGCCCGTCCGCCACCGTCTCACCTGGCGATGCAAAAAAAAAACGCGACGCTGACACTCTATCAGCTTAAGATTTTGTTGTGTTATGTTTTGTTGTGGCGTTGGATCGACTTATCGCAGGTTTTTCGAAAGCAAACACTCGAGGCGGCTTCCACTTGTTTCCCTTTCGCAGAGCAGCTCGGGTCAGGAAGCGTTCCGAGTGGCAGGAGGATTTTCCATCAGGGAGCGCAGAGAACCGCGGGGGGAGCGAAACCCAAGCAGATGGGAAGACGGCCGTCCAGCGGGGCCCGAGCTCCTGCACGTTTGTAGCTTTTTGCATGTCGAGTGATGGACTAGTGGTTAGAGAACATATCCAGTTCGGCAGAGGTCATAAATGTCAGACCCTCAAGCAGCCAGAAAACATTCGTCTCCAGATTTCCTCCAGAGATCCTCAGATCTGCTGCTTCTGGTCGGGGCAGCAAAAGTAACTTCAAAAAACGCTCTTAAAAGTCATGTTCTGAATTTTTTTTCAGCTCGTCCGTAGAATGAACAACCCGTCCACTCCGAATGCTATAAATAGATCTGCTAAATGGCACTTTAGGGATATTTGTGCCTTCCATTTCGCGTCAGAAAAAAGGGGTTTCATCAGGAAAAACAGGCAACTTTGCTTAAAACATAAATGTATTAAATGATTTATTTGACTTCGCTTTGCTTTTGATTCTTTGTAGTCTAAAACTTTTAGCACCACTTGTGGGTCACACCAAAGTGGGAGCAGAGGCGCTCAACTGGATTCCTTTTCCCCAAAGCCCCCAAAACTTGTCTTAAATGGGCAGATATTTAAACATAAAAGACACTAACAACACTTTTCCATTTTCCCCTCAAGACTCTATTTCAAATAATTTCCTTTTACGCTCCGTTTTATAGTTTCTGCCGGGCCGGAGCTGCCGATCTTCATAAATGCTGAGCAATAACGATCCTGTCATGACGGATGTTTGACCTGCTGCACGTTAACTGCCTATTTTTTTCCTCCTCCTCACATTAAATAGTTCGACTCCAAGGGAAAGCTGTGTTTTTAGACTTGGCCAAGCTACAGTCCCATGTAACATTGAACAGTTAGTTATTCCCAAAATTTGAAAGTATGCAAGGATGAGTTCTTTCTTTTCTTTTTCTTTTTTTTTATCCTTATATCCCGCTTTCATGAAATTACATGATCTCTTTCGGCTATACGAGCTGAAAATTACAGGGTGTGATGCGTATTGTATAGAAAACTATTACCGGCCTCAGTTCCTGCGGTAAGAACGCCTCTTAACATGTGGCGTTTAAAAAAAAAAAAAAACCCTAACATGGTGACTATTTATGGCTGCGCAGACGAGACAGCAGCGCGACCGCGGGAGAGATCAGCCCGCGATCATGCAGGACACACACACGCACACACACACACACACACACACACTAGTCAGAAAGGTGGACATTATCCAAACGGGGGAGAAAAAAAAAAGGACAAAAAAAAATCTCAGATGAAAAAACATGAGATCTGACAGAAACCACAGGAACATCCCTTGAAAGGCTCATTGCCAAAGCAGATGTTCCACGAGGGGGAACGTGCATCTGCTGCCTGGCGCAGAACCCGCAGCTGATTCAGCAGTTAAAGAGCCGGGAGAGTGGCGACCATCGGCTCGGCTAATTCGCTGCAATCCCGCTTTGATTTGTTGTTCGCCCTCACGAGCGTTTCGGAGGTGCGATGTTGAAAAAAAAAAAAGAAATTATGGGAGAAGTTTGCCCCGACGAAACTGTCATTTCTTTTTCCACCCGGTTCTGTCATGTGACGGGAAGCCTAGTGACCCACAGGCTTCACCCACATATCACCTTACACACCACCTGCATTATTTAACAGCGAACACGTTATGGAGCTCGGGTTAGCTTCCCCCCGCCGTGCAGAGTTCTGCGCGGCTCCACACCGGCGACCTCCCGTTTGCTCCGTGCCTTCATTTTGCAAAGAATTTTTTTGCTTTTTTTTTTTGTTGTTGTTTTTTTGTTCTCCCACCTCACCTCCCCGCCCGGCGCTCATGCGTCGCCGGATATGTTCGCGGCAGCCACCAAGAACTTTGTGAGGCAGGTGGGAGACACCGGGAGGTTGATCCCGGTCCCGAGCCTGAGCGAGGCCGACCGCTACCAGCCCCTCAGCCTGGTGACCAGGAAGAGGAAGAGGCGCTTCTTCAAGAAGAACAAATACGCCTCCACGCCGTTCTCGCTGAAGGACATCCTGGTGGGGGAGAAGGAGATCACGGCAGGTACGGTCAGCCATGAAAAAAGAAAGGGGGGCGGTTTGGTGGGATCATGAGGCTCAAAGATGATGCTGAATGGGACTCCTGAGCGTTTTTAAAAATGAGTCTATCTTTTTGGGTTTGTTTTTTTTTAGTGTGTGAAAGATAAAAACTAAATTAAGATTTCTCTCAGGATTTTCTTTTAGCTCAACACACAAAGCTTCCCGGGTTTGAAGGACCGTGCATACTTTTTTTTTTTTGCCTGCTAAAATACTGTTTTTATTTAAAAGAAACAAAAACTTTAAGATGCATGTGAACTCGAAACAATATGAGTCATTTATTGATTCATTAAACTATTCTCTCAACTCCGATTCTAGGTTCAGAAATACTTTTATTATACTTTAATGATCCCACCAGGAAATTATTTTGGACACACACGCGATACAGCACATGTGGAGCAATTATGGGGTTAGGTACCCTGCTCAAGGGCACTTAAGCCATTTTTTGGGGGGAGGAGCAAGCGTTGTTCTTCACTGGAGTGATGTGACACAATGGAATATTCAGGATCTTGTCAATGGAAATGATTCGTACCCGAGTCACGTCAGATTCAGCGCTGGTTATTCAACAATGAAAACAGCAAATCCCACAATGCCGCGCCACTGCACAATGTCTCTTCTGTTATTTCAATCCAGATACTCTGTGTACCTTTAATAATCATCACATTCAGAGATGAAGAAGATCATAATTCATCAGCTGGAGGTCCATCTCCATTTTCACCTCCATTTTTTTCCCCAAGAGATTAGCTGCATGCCACAATACTGACGGCTTCTTCCTGAAATATCTTCTTTTTTTTTTTTGGACAGGAGTTTCCTCCTATCAGCTCCTCAACTACGAAGACAAATCTGACCTGGCGCTTAACGGCCGACTGGGCAACCACATCATCAGCGACGTGGGGTTCAACATCAGCGGCTCCGACTCGGTGGCCGTCAAGGCTTCCTTCGGCATCGTGACCAAACACGAGCTGGAGGTGCCCACGCTGCTGCGAGAGCTCAACTCCAGGTATCTCCACCTGCTCCACCCTCGTCCAAATGTCTCTCATTGGCTAAAATGCCAGCAAAGGTAATGATGAATCGTGACGGAACTACTTACAAGTCATCCGCTAGAGTGGATGTCTCCCGCCGACAGCTGCACACTGATGTTTGACCTCCGACCTTTCGTGCGGCGGAGGGGAACATGAGAGAGGAGGGTTTCCCTGCGAGGATGAATAAATGATCGTGTTATTCTACACGGGGCCGCGTTCTGCTGCGCGCGGGGGAGATAATGAAGGGCTGAACTTTGACTGCGAGTGCTGTGGGACACCAGAGAGTGCGCTTTGTGCCCCTGCAGGAAGGTGGACCTGGACCACTGCCTGGTTCGTCAGGCCAGGGAGAGTGGGCGGAGCATCCTCTGCGTCGTGGTGGAGAGCATCCGCACCACGCGCCAGTGCTCCCTAACCGTCCACGCCGGGATGAGGGGAACGACCATGAGGGTAAACGCGGAAATTCCTGTTCCCGACATCTGCTCAAACACTTCATTCATCCTACAGATCACAACACAGTCGCAGTCGATATTTAAAAAAAAAAAAATTATGATAGATTATGTTTTATTATGTGAAACTGTCCTGAAATACTAAATAAGCCTTCCAGATTGGCAGATTATACCCGGTTGTCTATGCAGTTATGGGAGAAGTTTGCCCTGAAGGCTTTCTGCAAGACAGTGCTTCTGACAGAATGCACATCAGAATTCCTTCCTCACGCGTATTTTATTTCAACACCAGACACAAGAGCACATGAAATGTCCCTGGACCTCACCGGGTAGTTTTGATGCTTAGAGTTAAAAAAGGAAAAGAAAGGAAAAGACCACGACTCACTGCTGAGGCCGGTTCACGCTTCTGCAAAGAACCCACGCGGGAGGTGAGGCCTCAGTCCTCCATCTGCGCCCGCTCGATAGCGTCACATTAGCATCCAAGCGCAGAACATCCACCCCCCCGTCTGCCTCGGCTGGTTAGTTTCAGTCAAAGTAACTGCCGTTCGACAGTTAATGGCTCCCCCAGCCGATCGTCGCTTGTGTCCGAGGCTACATCGTGGTGCTTTAATTTGGCGGGAACCTTTGAGCCTCTCCGTCTCTCCGTTCACTTCAGTTCCAGATCGACGACGGCAGGAACCCCAGAGGTCGAGACAAGGCCATCGTCATCCCGGCTCACACCACCATCGCCTTCAGCATCTGCCAGCTGTTCGTTCGGCTGGACGGGCGACTCGGTAGGAGAGCCGGCGCGAGCGCGCCACATGGATTGAAAGACGGCATGAGAGTCTCGACACCCGGGGCGGCCTCGTGCCGTCCGGTCTCCCCTCACGTGCAAGGAGCCCACGACGCAGTTTCTCCACCGCTACAAAAGGTGGAAATGGGGCCTCGCATGTGAGGCGTTTTTGTAGAGGGCGTCGAGGGAGCCGCCGGCAGAGAGCGAGCGCCGCGTTTAGCGTTTATGTTTTCGTTCGTTTGTAATCAGCTGACACTGAGAATAGCTGTGTTTTCATTGGCTTTGAAAGAGACCTTCACATCTGCATCGTGGGAGGGGGGTGGGCGGTGGGCGGGGCCTTCGTGTTGCACCACCATCTTTCTACGGTCGCCCCGACTGGGCATCAAGCGGCAACTGATTCAAATTGTTAAACTTAATGAGCCACTTAACCGTGACAGGACGTTGTGCCACCAGAGGGCGCTGCTGAGGCGCGAGATGACACTCATGAGTCCCGCTGACGATTAGACAATGTTCGCTCGCCCTGCCGTTAATCAAAAAGCATGTAGCATCCCAGATGGATGGCAAGATTATTTCATTGAGGAATATCAGATTTTACTGGCTAATCTGCATCCAAAAGGGCGACGAAAGTGACGTTCATTGGATTCACGAGTCGGACTGAGTCAAACAGTGAACATCCGAAAATGAAATTACATCAGTAAGTTGGTTTATTACCACTGGAAGACTTTAAAAGCAAAAAGTCCTGGCTGTATGTGCATGATGCTGCTGCATTGTTCTATTCATTAAAAATGTTTTTGCAGATTGCGCATGCAGATATGCTGAGAAAATTTAGATTTTTTTTTTGTGCAAGCTTACGGCCTCTAAATGCTGAAATGAAGAGGCAAGAATGAGACTCGCAACAGCTGGCGAGAGTCACTGACGGCACCACAACCGGCATTTCTGCCGAAATGATTGAAAAATGCCGAACTCTAAAAAAAAAAACAAAGTTCTCGCCGAAAATGACATTTGCGGAATGTCGCTTTCTGCCACAACTTTTACACGCTCACCCACATTTGTTGACATTTGCTCTGTCAGACATCTGCGTCACTCCGGAGTCTCAGGGCGGCTTCGAGCGGGAGCAGATCCGGGAGCAGCTGGGCGGCTTCATCGGTCGCTTCTCCGTGGGACGGCTACGCCGCTTCCTGTCTGGGATCATCTACGGAAACCCCTTTAGAGCAGGTACACTCATGATTCCTCCTCCCTCCCTCCACCTTTACTCTCCCTGTACTTTCACCACGTTCCTGTGCAGACGACAGGACCTTCGAGGAGCTGACCCACTCCGACACCTACATGGACGACATGGTGACCGACTACTACGAGAAGGCCGCGAGCATGACGGACGTGTCCACCGCCTACCTGAGGGAGAGCTCCCACACGCGGGTCAACCTCCTCAAACACAACATCCCCAAGGGGCCGTGCTCGCTGTGCGGCATGGGCGCGCAGAGGCGGGAGACCGTCTACGGCTGCCTGGAGTGCTCCACCGGCGGTCAGAAATACGTCCGGCTCCATGTGGTGCCCTGCTTCGACCTCTGGCACAAGACGCTGAGGTGAAAAACATCTCTCGCCGCCAACAACAACAGCAACAACAACGACAGAACACATCAGCCATTGTTATCACCAAAAGAAGCTTCAGGCTGGGCCTTATCTCTCAGACGGTGGTGTCACAGCACCCAACCATGCCTTCTGTTGATGTACCGGAGCTGCCAGGTGCTGAATTATTCACCTCTGGTGTTGGATGCGAACAAAAAAATAAAAAGGGGCAGAGGGGATCATGTGAAGGCCACACGGGCGGCGAGATATGACCGTCCGAGCCTGCTGGCGTCTTGCTAAAGTTTGGGATTATTTTTGTTATTATTAATATGATTTCGCATGTCTTATTTCTTATTTAAAACATTACATAGTCTCTCTTTGTGTTTTGAGGATTTCTGGCTACCTGGCGTGACTGTAATTGTTTTATTTCCTGTCATTTTGGGGTTGTTTTTTTCCCCCCAGTTTATCTGAGTAGACGGGAAGGTTGACTTGGCGGTTCATGTCTTACTCTGCACGACTTGTATCACAAATTGGCTAATTTAGCGACAAATCCGAACAAACGCGAGTACCGTCTGTCATATTGTTCTTTATCGAGTGTAAAAAAAAAAAAAAAAATTCTTTGCATGAGCGTTGAAGGGCACAAATCATAAAGTGTAATATTTATATGTAACCATTTGCTGATTTGAGGCATTCTGTGATTTTTGCAACCGAGCGTGATTAGCCGATACTTTGTCAATTCATGATTTGTCCGTTATTTTTTTTTCAATAAACATTCCGGTGCCACGCTTTCGTCTGCGACAGTTCGCCCTCCCTGCCGCCGGGGGGCGCCGAGTGCGGCCTTCTCCTCTCGCACACCCGGATGCTGGGAGTGTCAACAACACGCAAGCACGTGTGCCGTCGCGTTCGGCGCAGCGCGCGTGTTATTAACGACACATATTACGACTTCCGCTGGGATTTGTGTCACGTTAGCGAGTAGATGAGTGCAAAAGGGTCTGGGGAACATTTAGCGCGATGAAGTTTGCTTACAGGGTGAGTACGTAAGCCGCCAGCTAGCTAACTAGCCCGGAGACGTTCACGAGAACCGGAGAGCACGTCACACCGAACCCCATTCAAAGATGGCTCGGTTGGAAGCTACATCGTATGTGTGTGACGTATAAAACGTGTAGCTCCTTTGTTAGTCTTCTTTTAAGTGGTTAGCATTCTTGCTAAAGTCCGGCTAACGCCCGACGGCATCACAGTGTCCTGTTAGCTCGATTCACGCTCATTTGAAGATGAAGCGAATCCGCCTCGTCGTGAAGTCCCAAACGCAACCAGGAGACATAAAGTTAATGATTTGTGAACTATTAGGAGGTTATGTTACCTGTCTGAGAGGAATTCACTGTTAAAAAAAAAAACAGTATGCGGATGAGCTGCGGGTTGACGTCGTTTCTGCGTTGCAGTTCTCCAACCTGCTGGGCGCCGTCTATCGTCAGGGCAACCTGAGCTTCTCCCAAGATGGCAACGCCGTGATCAGTCCGGTGGGAAACAGGCTCTCTATCTTCGACCTGAAAAAGTAAGAAACCCCTGACGTCCACGCGAGTGTGTTTATCCGGTAACAATGCAAACCTGCACGCTAGTAAATGACTGGCGGTCAGCGGGTGTGCGGCATCTCGGTGACTGGAAGCTCAGGTGACCCTTTTCTTTAAATGTCTCTCGTCGTGTCTCCTAGCAACACATCTGAGACGTTGCCGGTATCCACCACCAAGAACATAACCTGTGTGGGTCTCTCTCCGAATGGCAACCTGGCGATCCTGGTGGATGAAGGTGAGGCGTCGCGTTTTAAACGAGTCCTCTCCCGTCCTCTTTTATGGCAGATCTAAAATCACTAAAAAAATAGATGAAAAACCCAAATATCTGCGTTTGTGTGTGTGTGTGTGTGTGTGTGTGTGTGTGTAAACAGATGGTGCGGCGCTGCTGGTCAGTCTCATCACCCGGGCCGTCCTGCATCATTTCCACTTTCATAAACCCGTCAGCAGCATCCGTTTCTCACCTGATGGCAGGTAAGAACGGCCGACGGAAGAAAACTGGCCACCGGCGGGCGAGATGTGGGCGTCATGGTTTTTACAGTTTTTACTGAATCTGTTTCTATATATCTTAATGATTGTTATTGAGGCTGTAATTTATGACACTGAGAAGTGTCCCTAAACTTTTGGCACCTGGATGCACATGAGTGTGAGGACCAAAATACTGGGGACACCTCAGTGTAACCTCGTTCAGCGGCATCACAGCTTACAGCGTCAATATCAGTCATTAAAATATATATATAGCTTCCAACAGAGTCAATAAAAATTCAACCTAAAACTCCTCCTGATGGGGGGATTTATTGCAGGGATGTGCATCATATCCCGTGGCGAGCGTGCAGCTGGTTTTAACCTGAAGCCTGGTTGTTGTGTGTGTGGTGATGGTTTGAATCAGCACACACAGACTGGAAAAAGCTTCACTGGTGCAGAGAAAGTTTAACGTTCCCTTCGCATCACCCTGCACATGCTCAGATATGTGCAGAATTGTTATTTTGTCCTTTAAATGACTTCATGTTGGCAACCTACAACATCCAGTAACACAAAATGAGCAACTCAAAAAAAAGGAACACGAGGCCATGCAAAGCTCTTCCTGCGTTTTGCTAAATTTTGCTTTTGGGGGGGAGCATCAGTCCTGCAATTATTTTCCTTAGCTGCGTGAATGCTGCAGTATGTTTTGGACCCAAAGGTGAAACTGGCTCGTGCTCTCTTGTTCCGCTCAAGGAAATTTGTTGTGACCAAGGAGAATGTGGCGCTGATGTACCACGCTCCCGGCAAGCAGCGGGAGTTCAACGCCTTCGTGCTGGACAAAAGCTACTACGGCCCGTATGACGAGACCACCTGCATCGACTGGACCGACGACTCCAAGTGAGTGAGGGCCGAATTCATTTTTAGACACGGAACCGCACGAGAAGCCTGCCGCTGAAGCCGGTTCCCCCCCCCCCCCCGCAGGTGTTTTGTTGTGGGCAGCAGAGACATGTCGACATGGGTGTTTGGCGCCGAGCGCTGGGCCAACCTCATCTACTACTCCCTGGGCGGACACAAGGACGTCATCGTGGGCTGCTTCTTCGAGAAAGACAGCCTGGATGTGAGTCTTGGAATTGTCATTTCAGGTGCTCAGATTGAAGGTGAGTGAATCAAAATCGGCTTAAATCTAAAAGTGTGTTTGGCCTCGCGCTGCCAGCTTTACACGGTGAGCCAGGACGGGACGCTGTGTGTGTGGGAAAGCGACACCGAGCCGGGCGGCCTCGTCCTGAAGAGGAGCGATGACAAACCCGCGCTCCCGAGGCAAGGGGAGGAAGAGGAGGAGGATGAGGAAGAGCAGCAGGAGAAGAGAGTGGAGGGAGAGGAGGGGGAGGTCATCAGGGGCAAAGCTGAAGCCCCCAAAGACAAGAAGACCAAGAATGTCCGATACAAGCAGCTCAGCAAGTAAGATTTTGATGTTTTTTTTTCTTTTTTCAGCAAAGGTCATACATCATTGCACGTTTTTTATATTTTTTTTTAATCCTTTTTCTTTTTCGAGAGTGAACCCAGGCGCTTCACTTCTATGATTTGATGGTGAAAGTTGCATATAAACCATAATAATCAACAGCCAAGCTGGGACACTACATGAGTCTCCTAAAAAGACAATATAATGGCTGATATTACCTGTTTTTCACAAATTATTTATGCATTTTTGAAGTTCCACCTCAGTTGTTGGTATGAACTCGCAAATGTGTGCAAACTACTGCACTGATTTACAAAACAAGCTCGGCCAGTAGAGACTTCACTCATGAGGAGCGCTGCATTGATCTCTGTGTTTGCCGGACGAGGTTAAACTGGGTTCATTTTCATGCAAAGAAGCACAACAGCATATTTGTTCATCAACGGATGAACGGAGCCACACTGACAGCACGCGCAGCTCTTCGCTGCCAAGCCAAGGGCGGCAAACGTTAAGTAGTTATGGTGAGAGGTGGGCGGGGTGACACGCGCACGCCACGTGTGCCGCCGTCCAAAATTGAGGGTGATGATAAGACGAGTCCCCCTTCGTCTTATTCCGTGTGTTTATAGCGTTTGGGAAAGCAGGTCAGGGTTTCGCTACTGCCAGCAGGTGGCGCTGCTGGAGTCAGTGATGCTCCGCCCGGGAGCTACTGCTGAGTCGAGTGTGACACCTCGTGGTAGAGTTGGGTATGGCGGCCTGCTCCAGCGTTTAGCTTCTTCTTGTCAGACCGGCCCCGTCCATGGTCATGAAATACATTAAGAAACTCTGTGAAAAGTCAAACTTTATTGCTGAAGCAAATTTAAAAACATACCTCAGTCGACCAAAGTGTTCATGCAAATATACATACAATGACCACAAGGAACAACCCGGGGTTATAAAACATCAGCAACAATAAAACTGTTAAAATAAACAATAAGAATTAAAAAAAAAACAATAACATAAAAACAATGTCAAAGGATGTCACCGTCGCTTCGCAAGCTGTAGAATAACAGAATTAGGTCTCAACAGCAGGTTTATGCGAGATAATTTCATTCTGTGACACATTTGAAAACATTGAAACAGTGTTTTCTTCCGCCTTCCAGCCACAGAGGTCTTTCCAAAAAAATACAGCGATGCTCAGACGTTGTCGGCGTATTGCAGGTTTATTTGTCCCCCGAGCTGCGCTTGCAATGAAATGCGGCTGGAGCTTCGAGCCCAAACCACCGTTTCAGTTAAAGCTCCATAAAAATCTGTGCAACAACATACAAGGATGAAAATAAACGCCAAGCAGCTGACTCATTTTTGCATCACCCCCCCGTAGACACTTCTTCAATAAGGAGGGGGATTTTAACAAGCTGACGGCCGCTGCCTACCACAAGCCCACCCACATCCTCGTCACCGGTTTCGCCTCCGGAATCTTCCACCTGCACGAACTCCCGGAGTTTAACCTCATTCACTCCCTCAGGTGAGACGGGTTTTAATCATAAGGTGCTTTTAGAAGACGCTTAAAACTGCCATCGTGGGAATTGATGGCAAAAAGGTGAGGAATAATATGTGGAAAATGCAAGTGTTGACATTTAAGTGGGGGTTCAGAGTGACAGGGCCGTCTGAAAACCTCATGAATGTTTCTCTTTTCAGTATTTCAGACCAGAGAATCGCGTCAGTGGCCATAAACAGCTCTGGAGACTGGATCGGCTTCGGGTGCTCAGGTAGGAAATCGGTGTTGTCTCTTACTAGAAATATATCTGGGTGTGTGACCCAGATTCAGTCGGAACGATTTCATCTTTTTGAGACAAACAGGCAATCATACAGATAATTCTGCACTTTGCATGGAATGTCATTTCTTTAAGAGGGTTTTAATTGTTTTTAGGGATGGGCCAGCTGCTGGTGTGGGAGTGGCAGAGCGAATCGTACGTCTTCAAGCAGCAGGGACACTTCAACAACATGGCCTCCCTCGCTTACTCGCCGGACGGACAGTACATCGCCACCGGGGGAGATGATGGCAAAGTGGGTGCTCAGGGAGAAGGACCCCGATGGCTTCAGGGGACCTTGAAAATAATCAGTTTTTTGGGGGACAAACTGCAGCCGCCGCCGCGTCTGACGTCCATGCTTTCGTTTGCCGCAGGTGAAAGTGTGGAACACCAACAGCTGCCTGTGCTTCGTCACCTTCACGGAGCACAGCAGCAGCGTCACCAATGTCGCCTTCACCTCCAGCGGCTTCGTCATCGTCAGCGCCTCCCTGGATGGGACGGTCAGGGCGTTCGACCTGCACAGGTGAGCTCGTCGTGGGGCTTCCTGGTCTCAGTGAAGATGGACGGGCGCACAGAGAGGTGGCGGGAGGTGACGTGCTGCGGTCAGTTAGCGCACCAGCGCTTGAAGTAGGACCTCTCATTTGTTTGTTCAAAAAGGTACCGAAACTTCCGGACGTTCACGTCGCCCCGGCCCGCACAGTTCTCCTCCCTCGCAGTCGACTCCAGCGGCGAGCTGGTGAGCGCAGGAGCCCAGGACTCCTTTGAGATCTTCCTGTGGTCCATGCAGACGGGCCGGCTGCTGGAGGTGAGCGCGTCCTCGCGGGATTCAGTCGTTTTCGGACCTCTGCTCGCTACGAGCTTGCACGCCGTTGCCCTCTTGGCCAGCGGCTGATGACGCCGACGTTCCATGTTGCATGACCCAGATCATAGTAGGAGGAGTTCAGAAAAAGTAAATTAAAAACCATTAATGTGTTGGGCTTTTGGTTTATAAATCCCAAGAAGATAAACCAACAGTCCACAACCCAAGGATGTTCACTTTACTGTCATAGACTAGAGAAACCAGCAAATATTCATATTTGACAAGATGGAATCAGAGAATTTGGACTTTTTCTACTTTTAAAACGATTAGTCGATTATCAAAATAGTTGGCGATTAATTCAATAATCGATTAATTGATTAATTGTTGCAGCCCCAGGTGTGTGTAGCCCGTATGTAGCAACCTGCGTGCTGGCTGCTCCGCCCTGGTTGCTGATGACCTCGTTCTGTTTGTTTTGTGTGACCGTGAAACTGGGTTTGGATTGATGAAGTTATCTGGATCTGGCTCTCCCTGCCTCCGCAGGTCCTCGGGGGTCATGAGGGTCCCGTCAGCTGCCTGTGCTTTAGTCCGGTCCAGTCCATCCTGGCCAGCGCCTCCTGGGATCGCACCATCCGGCTGTGGGACATGATGGACAGCTGGCAGGTCAAGGAAACACTCCCCCTCACTTCTGATGGTAAATGACGATGGGTTGAGGCGCCGGCGTGCGGTGCCAGCAGTGACATGAGGCATTTGCGTAAGAGCAGAGCAATAATTCAGTTCTCCTCAGCTTTGGCAGTGACTTACCGCCCTGACGGTCAAGAGTTGGCAGTCGCCACCCTGAACGGCGAGATCTCCTTCTGGAACCCCAGCACGGCCACGCAGGTCGGCTCGGTGGCCGGACGCCACGACCTGGAGATGGGCCGCAAAGAGACGGACAAAATCACCGCCAAGCAGTCCGCCAAGGGCAAGTGAGTGTTCCGGAGCGGTTCCCAAGCCGGAGCGGGGGAAGCGGGATTGTGATCGCTGCAGGATTTATGACGAGGGCGGCGTCGTTGCAGGTCGTTCACGTCGCTGTGCTACGCCGCCGACGGCGAGGCGATACTGGCGGGGGGCCAGTCCAAGTTCGTCTGCATCTACAACGTCAGGGAGCAGATGCTCATGAAGAAGTTTGAGATCTCCTGCAATCTGTCGTTCGACGCCATGGAGGTACGGCCGGCAACCCCAGCTGCAAAGCCACAGACGATTTTTTTTTGCGACGTTTTCAAAATCGATGACGATAGTTCATATCAGACCTTCGTTGTTTTGCTTTCAGGAGTTTCTGGACAGACGTAAGATGACGGAGTTCGGCAGTCTCGCTCTGGTGGATGAGGGAGCTGGAGATGAAGACGGGGTCAACATCAGCTTACCAGGAGTCAGGAAAGGTAAGACTTAGCACAGAGAATGTCATTTCTATTCAGATTTTTTTTTTTCAGAAAAGAAATTTAAGTGTATTTGAAGTTGCATCTGTAACATCAACTGTCAATTTCAGTGCGTGGTGGATAGAATTTGAATTTTCAAGATGGTGATCTGAAATCTGATCTCCTTGGTGATGACGGTGATATTATCATTTTCCGCGGGTGGCAGATTTGCCAGAAGTTTTTTTGGGTCACATTTTCGACAATTTTGGTGACTCAAGCCTCTTTGTGTGTGTCACATATGTTGTTTCTTCTTCTCTGTGTGTCCTCGAAGGTGATATGAGTTCCCGACACTTTAAGCCCGAAATCAGAGTCAGCTCGCTGCGGTTCTCCCCTACTGGTGGGTGACAGAATTGCAACCTCCGACAAAAAGATTAGAAGTTTCAGACATAAATTTCATGTTTTGGGCCTACCAGGGTGACCGCTTGACATATAATATTTCTATGGTGTCGAGTACACAATCAAAGCATTTGCGTCCTTTGACTCTCCCTCCAGGCCGTAGCTGGGCGGCCACCACCACCGAGGGCCTGCTCATCTACTCCCTCGATGGCTCTCTGGTCTTTGACCCCTTCGATCTGGACCTGGATGTGACGCCGGCCAGCATACGCAAGCAGCTGCGGCTTCAGGAGTGGGTGCCGG